>JAQFYM010002774.1:0-21660 GCA_034694785.1 Agrenia bidenticulata
AATCAGAAATTTATTTATTCGAAAAAAATAATTTTTTCAGCTTTCTTTTAAGATAACTAAAAACTGACATAAAAATTAATAATGTATTTCAATTCGAAATTAAAGATTTCCAAATCCATGTATCCCATCCATTTTAATATCCACAGGACTAAATAATCCCCTAACTTTTCAACTACTGAGGCCACTTGCTGAGGGTGAATAGGATCTTCATAGAGTGATACCACCACCGCTAAAAAACTATACAACACACACCATTAAATACACAACCAACGGTTCAAACAATAATCCCTCAGCCCGAGATTTACCTTCGTTCCATCCCTTCGTTCCATGCTGTTAAAGTTAATTTAAATTACTGAAAATATATCCCACAACATCTCATCAATCTCATACACAACTGACCAAATAGGGCCTGAAATTATTCTCATCTTTCGCAACGTGTGATTGTGTATATATGTCGTAGGCTCTGTGATAGATTCATAGATTCAACCTTCAACTTTAACCACATATCAATGTCATTGTCAACTGTAACTTCACATGTTACAATCAAAGACTACGACATAATATAATGTTATTGCCAGTAGTATATGGTCGGGGCTAGTTATTGACAATGAATGTTAGAGCGTTAGACTTGACTAACGGAAATGAACTAACGGGTTCTGTTCCTCCATACCGTATCTAAATTATTCCATTTACAATCTCGTTTACATTACACCAACAATGTCCCTTTTGAGGTGTATAAAGGTCTTTGATAAATAAATACATACCGAATCAAGGTAAAAATTACAATTTATTCATCTCATTTTCCCCGTAACCCATCCAGAGAACTTGTTGAGCCGAAGTTTGACCCGACCGACTTCTCAAAAATAATATTTACTCACAGCCTGACAGTAAACAAGATTGAGGAACCATATGGGATGCTCTTTACATCTTTAACATTGTGATTTTGGTTTAACCTTGCCAAGTGAATATTGGTGCTACTATTTATTGGGATTGGATTAAATATTATTCGCTTATTTGTAAGTATGATTCGCACCATGAATTCATAGTAGTGTAGTTCATACAGTGTTAGTCCGTATGTCCTCGGGAATTTGTTTATCCTTGCAATTCCAGCCAAAAGTTTGAGCTTATTGTGAGATGAAAAATATAAATATCTTCACTAGTGATTTGAGTAGCTATTCAAAATTTAATGTTTAATGTAGTCACAATTGTAATTTACTATTGTCAAGGTTGATCATTAGAACCATTTAAGTAAATTGATATGTGCGACGTGGCAGTAGTGGCAGTGGCAATTAGATTTTGTTCCACCGAGCTCAGACAGTTCTTTCAGGATTGAAAAGCCGGCTCGGACTATTATGTTTAATTGAACATTCGATTCAGATTCACAACGGACCCTGTTAGTTAAAGGGTATTTTATTGGTGAATAGAGTGTGGAAAAGTTTTCAAAATTTGAAACTCTGTATTCAATATCACAAATCACAATTATGCTCTACGTTCGAGCTTTGGAAAAAGTTCTGAATGAACGGGATATCAAAAAATGGTCACAGTATGCTCAAGCAAAGCGAGTTGGGGAGACAACTTTGCGTAAGTTAACTATAAACAAAAAACTAAACGGTTTCATTAACTGATTATGGTGGGTTTTTTTTGAAACAGATGAAATCCGTCTAGCCCTTCAGAATCAACAGGTCTCAGAAACTGAAAGTGGGAGATCCACCCCTTCAACATTTGGAAACACCAAGGGTGACGAGGAATCCGGGGACAAGCAGCGTTTCGAAATCTCTGGTCTGCTTCAGAATGAAGAGGGTCCGATACGAATTGATTCTGAAAAGTACTTTGTCCCATTTGAATTGGCTTGTGGAGGGGAGTCACCCGGTGTTACAATCGCAGCTCTGGATGGACTTCAGGTATTGGACTGTCTACATATTTAATTGGTTAATTATAACAGTAATTAACTTGCTGGGTTTTACTTTAATTCTCGAGAGTAGAAGTTACTTGCACATGGTCAGTTAACAGGAAACTATTTGGACCCCGGAAACCCCAGCAAGAGACTCATTGATAGAATCGTCGAAACCATTTGCTCATGTCACAATGGACTGGAGACGGATGAAGGGGTTGAATTACAAATTATAAAGGTGATTTTTAAAGGAGTTAGCGAAAAGATTAAAATGGGAAAATGATATGTAATTTGAGATTTTATGAATTAGGCTTTGCTGACGATTGTTACTTCTCAGTATGTTCAAATCCACGGAGGGACGGTCCTTTTAACGCTTCGAACTTGCTATAATATTTATTTAATGACAAGGAATACCGTCAATCATACTACCGCAAGGGCAATGCTTACGCAGATGCTGCACTCAATCTTTACAAGGATGGAAGCCGAAGCGGCCCTCGAAGAAAGCACTGATCAAAACGGGGATTGTTTGGGGGAGAATAACAATAACTTGGCCTTATCAGATGTCTTAGAAAGGGTTACGAGGCCTCTAAAAGGTTTACATTTTACTAACACTTTGCTTTTGTGAAATAAACATTCAACAGTGTGCATTAAAAATAGAAACCAGGAGTGATGTTTTCAAATCAACACTTTTGACTCTGAAGTATTAGTATTTAATTCAGGTATCTTCCTTGGTTGAACTCTTACCAGTGCATTGTTGTTCAAAATCCAAACTTAGCCTTATCTATGTCTGTTATAATTATGAGAGGCAACCAATTGGTTTTGGTTAAATTGGTTGCCTCCCTTATGCCATAAAGGCAATTTTTGCCCCATTAGAGTAGTTACACTTTATCTAACCGATTGCATGGTGTAGTAATGCATGAATATCTAACTATTTTGACTATGAACTATCTAATCTAACTATTTTAAGTATTTTAACTATGAACTTCAAGTTTTCTTTCAACTATGTTTCTATTTCTTTTTCCATTATCTGATGCTTGTAGACTGGGATTGGGAAAGCATCCAATGGTACAGCCTTCTGGATTTGTCTGTCTCTACTCTAGGGGATAATAACTTAAAAGTTGCTGGATTTCGGACATGTAAATTTTTGGATTTCCATAAAAAATATTCCTTTGTAAAACTTATCTTGAAAATCTTGTAGCGGATCATATTGGACTGAATAGAATAACCGAAGATAAGCCGGATGCATCCTTTCGCAGTGGTGATAATTTGGATAGTAATTGTAATTTAAAGCAAGACATCTGTAAAGATTCTCCCCATGAAGATAAGCCAAAAGATTTATCCGAACCTTCGATGGGAATGAATCCTTTTGAAGAAGATTTACCTGGCTCAAATTCTGGAGATTCTAAACAGACAAATAATGTCGAAAGTGTTTCTTCAATCTTCATTCATGTATTACAGAAAGATGCCTTTTTGTCATTCTGGGCCTTGTGCAAAATGGCCTTAAAATCCAATTCTGGGGACGAACTAAGTGCTGATTCCAGGTAGAGATTTAAATTGTGCAAGTATGACAGTAATCGCTTTTGAATTGGTAAGTATTTTATTCTGTTTTATGAACTTGTAGCAAAACAAGTGACACAAAGTCCAAAATCCTGACGTTCCAACTTCTTAAGTCAGTCATGGAGGATTGTGGGAAGGTTTTCAAGACTAGTCCAATATTCATCACAGCAATCAAACAGTATCTTGTTTCGGCCATGTCCCAAGCTGGTATTTCACCAATTACAGAAGTATTCCAGCTTAATATTGACCTGTTACGAAACTTGATCCAAAAATTCCGGAATGTCCTGAAGGAAGAAATCGAGGTAGACATTGTTTTCTCAAACGATTTTTCATAACCAGGGGTGGCCAAAATACTTAGTCTTGAAACACAAAATATTATTTTTTTTTAATTTTTGGATTCACTACGGATAATTTTTTTCTATTTTATAGTTCCTAAGGTTGTATTTATATTTTGATTCAAAAATGCAACTCTGGATACGATGCAATGTATGAACTTTTTATTTTGTTTAAGTATTTTAAACGCATATTTTGTATTTTAGTTAAGTCTTCAACTGAAACTACTCTGTTTTTGTGCTTCGAACTTATGTTCTGTATATTTGTATTCGTATTTGCAATTTATTAGAAAAGATTTTTGTATTCTGTATTTTGGGTTTCCAGTGTATTTGCTACCCCTGCACATAACCACCTTCATGAAATAATACTGTATGTAACTAGAAAATCAAATTATTAAATTAGGTGCTATGTGGAGAAATCTTACTGCCAGTGCTAGGCCCAGCAAGTCAGGCTTCCATCGAGTACAGGCTATTAGTCGTAGGAGCTATCCACAACAGTATATGCAGTGACATTAAGTGTTTGGTTGATCTTTATATCAACTATGACCTACCTGGATCGTCAAATTCTAGGATTTTCGAAAAGATAACCAAGCATATTTGTAGCCTAGCTCAAGAAAAGAAAGATATTTCTAATCCAACGGCAGATTCTCTTCGAATTAGTGCATTGGAGACCCTTGTCACAATGTTGAAAACCATGGCCACTTCCTGTGTTTCGAAGAATGAGCATTTAAATACATCTTCTACAGAGTTGGCAAACACTCATCCAAAAAATCAAGAAGCTCAAAATATGCCTTCACCTGGAACAAATGAAAACTTAGAATATCTGGACTTTACACCCGGACTTTTCGTGCTCCTGCAAAATATTCCCAGCTCTATAGAAATTCCGGAAATTGACATTCTAGTACAAAAATTTGCTCAAAGAATAGCAAACTCTGCTGATAACAGGTACGCAGTATTGAAGAACCGGCTATTGTATTTAGATAATTATCATCATCAAACTATGTGGTTCATAATTGTTCATAATCCTTTCTTTATTAACTTTCGATAGTGAGAAGTTTGAAAGCGCGGATTGTCTCTATGCACTGGCTTATTCGTCCATCAATCTCATTGGAGAGCTTTCTAATAAATCTCAGGTAAGCTTAAGTATTATCTGTCCTACACCCGGTTCATCGATTAATTAGATTCAATGTATCCGTCATTATTAGAAACGACAATGGGTAATTAGAAGATAGTCACAGACATCCTACGATTCATTACAGTGCCAAATACTCCTAGCCAAGGATGATGAATATGTGCCAATACATTCAAAGCTGATTTTGACAACGATTTAAAATATTAGTGTACTACTCGAGTTTTTAATGAAGGTTAAAGGGAGCTCCTTCATAATTATTTTACAGCCCTGAGGATTATCTAAAAGCTGAAAATTAATAATCACACATTCGCGTATTTATGTAACCGTAATCGCCGTAAACCATAGGATGTATGCATACCAATTAAATCCATTTAAATGCATAGCTCAAAGTTATTGTAGAATGTGCACAAGATAAATACCTATGCTCAGGTCAACGTTAAGTTAATCCCAGAAATGGAAAGTCTTAAATGTTCTCTTAAAAAATTTATTAAAAAAATAAAGTAGGTATATAGTTTCTTTGAACAAAATACTGTGACTGCGTAGGTCATTTACATGTGTTTAGTGTATATTTAAATGAGTTGCTAAATATCGCATGGAGGAGAAAGCTCTTGGCAGTACATTGATCTACTTTCGCCCATATCCATATCCGCCCCACCCCCAACCTTGCCCGTATTGGCTTCCGTGTCCGTAGTGACCGTGATGACCCTGGTACCCGTGGTGGCCACCATGATGATAAGTCCGGTAGTATCGAGGTCTGTGGAAGAGCTTAGGCCCCAGGAGAGCTCCATAAAGGAATGACTTTCCAATTAGGAGAGGGGCAATAATGGGGTCCACTGGGGATCTCTTTATCCTGTTTCCTGTAACATTAATTAATCGTTTGTGCTGAGCATTATGTTTATGTATCAACAACACAACAGCTCAAGGGTTGAATTAGAAAAGGAATGCAGCGTATCATTTACATATTTTGGACTGTGAGAAACCTGTAGATAATTTTGCATAAGAGTAAGACAAGATGAGGATTCGACTTCCTGACACATACAACTTAGTGTGGGGCATTTTTTTTAATGTTCACACAGTTTTAATTCAATCAACGGATAAGGGAAAAAATCCTATGCTTTTCACTTTCAGTGATGAATGTGATGAAAGCCATGAGGAATGTGTTGTCACGAAAGTATGTATTCTCTGTTTCCTACGCCTTAAGGCGTTTCCTTTCTGTACTTAATTGCTAAATGCTCTCGTTACATAATTGTTATATCTATTAGGGCAAGAGGTAAGAGGTTTTGTTAATTACTGGGAAGATTTTTAATTCAAGAAAAGCCTGGGAGTCGTTGCATGAAAGAGTTGAATTTAAGCTCTTACTCTTGGAAAGTAGGCATGCAATTAATACCTGACAGCCTCTGTCACTCGTTGGTCAGTTTCCTTAATGAATTATGAGCTTAATTCTTTAGCTTTATAATGCGTCATAAATCTTATTTTTTTAAGTTTGCTTTTGGGGGACGGGGTTTGGTCTTTGATTTCAATTATTTAAAAACATGAATTATTAAAACATCAAATCCTTTGGAATTTTTATATTGTAGATGACTTGTCCTTCTAAAGGTATAGTTTAACTAATTTAACATTAAATTGCAAACATCCCTTAGGGTTTGAAATTTTAGTTTTCTAGACTTTTTCTCGGAGTTTTTGAATGTATTAAATCATAGAATCTAACTGGAAAATTACAAATACATCTAAATAGTATAGAAAATTAGTCTTACCATGGTGAACTGGAACATCCGCAGCATTAAGTTCTTCTACATCTTGGAACGAACTATCAAAGTCACCTAAAATTCAAATAAAAAAGCTTAAAAAGAGTGGAAAAGTCTTTCGAAAACTCAGAAAAATATCCCCGTCGTCCTCACAAGTTGAAATCCGAATATATCTTACCATCAGGCCTTTGCAACTGTTCGGAAGAGGCGGAGGCACTTAACACCGCGGCGAGGAGAACACTAGCAAAGATTAGTCCCTTCATTGTGAGAGCTGAGTATTGATTGAGTGGCACTAGGCTTTGGAGATGTATTCGATAAAACAAGTTGATTGAAAGTAAATAGAAATAATTCGGAAGTGGAAGCTATATATACGCAAAGATAAGAAGGGGCAGGAGAGGTGACAAGTCCCAAGTGCCATGCTTGGGTGCCTTAAGCACTTGGCACCCTCCTTAGATAACCACGCATGCATTTGCATGTCATATGTCCTATGGTGCGTAGAGGTGTTTATAATTATTTTTACTACCTCTCTCGCTTTATACTACAATCCTCTATATCTTTCCACCTAGTTAAGCTTTAATTCTTCTCTGTAAATAAGCTATGAAAACAAAAGCTATGAGCACCTTTAAGCAGCAGCTATTTCATTGCTAGGTACGATATCTAATTGTAAGAAGTATCAAGAGACTTAGGTAAGTAGGATGATGTAAAGTTTTCTGAACGAGTGGCACAGAAAGTAGTAAAAAAGATATTTGTAACATATGGAAAAATATTTCACATGAATCCACACCGGTTTAGTCGAAGGACTAATATGTTTGGATATCAAGACTAGAATTTTATTAGAGAGTAAAGGGGCAAGGGTAAACAAGTGGTACTTTTGACAATACAATGTAACATCCTGCTGTTACACCCATAATTGATTCTTAATAGTTAATTGTGGAGTTAAAATGAACACACGTATATTAGTAGTATTGCATATATGATTATTGTTAAATCAAAAGAAATTAGACTAGAATCTTAATAAAATAAGGCGCAGAGAAACCGCTAATGTGTAACACTAGGAAATGTTGCCCATTAAATCTAAAGCATTTTTAATCTCACACAGACTGACTAACTGTCAACTGTGGCTATTGAGCAGGTCATTTTTATTATTCAACACCTACGAAAAAGCTGAATAAGCTTAAAAGAGCTTAGGTGTTGTAATCGGTGATTGTGGTCTATGATATATTAAGGAGGAGGTAATTAAGCTTGAGGAGCGGTTCGTGTCCTGTGACATTTTTTATTTGTTGTCAGATGTTTTGTTTGCGATTAATAAAAATCGTAAAACAAGCTTGAGGTGTTTGAGCTTGAGACTAGATATGAATTAAATATTTTATGTTTTTTGTTCTCAGAGCGATAGAGAGATAATTGTTTATTGTCCTAACATATATATTTGTTCTAATTCAACTTGGGATTTGGAGAAAAAAATTTAGTCCTGAGTTCTTAGTAACTGTGAAGTTTAAAATGAGGTAAAAATGTGGAATGATCGATGCTCTGAATTGTGATTGCAACAAGATTACATATGCACACACGGTAGAAATAATCTTTTTATTACTTCCGTGGTAAGCCTCACTCATTGCACCGAGGGAGCTATTATTATGATGTGATGAAGCAAGTCGTGTGATTCAAAGTTGTCATTAATGTCCCACTCGTATCTTACATAGTTGTGATACATATAATTATTACTATTGTTCAATCATCATTTGGCATTCTGACAGGAGACAGGAAAATATTAATACTACTTATGATCGAAAAAAACCGTGTAAATAATAAATCCGGAGTGTGAAACAATCACCTAAAGTGGATTTATAGATACTTATGAGAAAATAAGTATTTATTCAGGGGTCTCAAATACAACTTGATAGTTGTCACAAATTATAAGAATGAAATGGACATGACTACGCAAATTAAATGTAGATTTTGGGCCGAATGTGAGAACGCCTAAGATTTAATTACAAAGGGACCGGAAGTAAATCATTTATAGCCATGTTATAATTTTTTTAATTCGTGGTAAGCAGTTATTAAGAAATAAAGTTGAAGAATAATTTTCAGAAAATTTTAATTATGAATCTCGCAAAATTAGCTGACAATGACTAATCACGGTTAATTACAATGTTTCCACAGAATAAATTCAGAATTAGCAAGGAGCAGTTTCTGAAGATGAACAGTGGAGTCAATGGGTGTGAACCTCTTCCCGAAGATTACCTCGGTACAGTTTATGATGAAATCGAAGGTAATTTAATTTGCGGTTTCGATTTTAATTAAGTCATATTCTCTCGAAAAAAGAGTATTGCAATTGTAATAAATCCTGACGCATTTGCAAACGTACCTGCCCTGACCTAGCACCTATAGCACCTTTTTGTAATCCATAAAAGCGTAAGCTTCATAACAAAAGATATTCTACTAACTAGAATGTGTCATTTCCATTGCAGCATATCTCTTTGAGAACGGCAGTCACCAGAAACGTCAGCTTTGTGAGAAGACAGTGATAAAAATCGCTAAGAGGCTTATTGTGAAGATAGGATTGCCTCAATCTTCCATTTCCCCTGAGAAGCAAATCCGTTATGTCAGACGAATGTTCAAGGTAGTACTTACCCTACGAGTTAATTACTTGAACATTATTTTCTATATTTTGAAACTGATTTTTTTAATGAAATGACAGATTATGGGAAAATCCCTTTTGGTTGCTTTATTGGGAATCTTGACCGAGTGTGAAGACACGGATACGAGAGTATCTGACGCTTGCCTTCATGGTATACAGTCTGCTATCCGGATAGCATCGGTTTTGAATTTAAAGGTGAGAAAATAGTTAGATGGCTTATTAAAAAATATTACGAAATGATGAATTTGAGATGATGATCTTTGAACAGGGTGAACGAGATGCGTTTGTACAAGCCCTGTCCCGACTTAGCCTGGTTGCTTTGAAAGAAATTAAAAGTAAAAACGTCAACGCAATGGTTATTACGAGCAAGACTTCGAGTACAACCACCACAGTAAATGGGGTCACCAAAACCACTGTTACCACCACCACCGAGACGAAATGCCGCAATGTAGACATCATTCAGACCCTCTTGAACGTGGCCATTACCGAAGGTCTTTGTCACTTGCTTTAAATTGCAAAATATGTTAATTAATGTGTTACCTAATTTATAAAGCTTAGCGTTTCGAAACAGGTAATTATCTTGGTAACGCCTGGCTGGACACCCTCAAATGCATATCCCAACTTCAAGCTGCTCACCTTCTTGAAGATTCAAGTTCGAAAAACAGCAGCAGATCTGGAAGTCCAAGTCCAAATGCTCAGAGTGGGAAAAGTTGGTATTCTTGGGCTGGATCTTTTGTTCCTAACTTTTGGGATTCATCTGGAAATAAATTAGATAGTAAACAACTAAAAATATCAATTGTTTTTCAGTTTCAACGGAGTTTTTTAATGTATAATATTTCAATAATTTAATTAGTGGCCAGTGTTAGAGAGTCGATGGGAGTTCTAGTGCATAAAATATTTGCGGAATCGACCAGATTAGATGGAAACGCTGTCGTTGAATTCTTCAAAGCATTGTGTCAGGTAAAGTTAGAATTAGTTTAAAGCACACAATCTTTTAGCGCAGATATCAACATGTTTAATTAATATTCGTGTCGTTATGAAGGTCTCTTTAATTGAAATTACCCACCCCGAAAATCCAAGATCATTCGTGTATGAAAAAATATTTGAAGTGACACAGGTTAATATGGGAAGAACGTGTTTGCAGTGGGCTAGTATATGGCAGGTAAGCGAGCCGCGTTGCTTGTAATTGTAAGATGATGTTGATTTTTTTGTCTTTCTGAAATACAATTCCTTGTGTAGGTATTGGCTGACTATTTATCTCACCTGGCATGCTCTTCAGATGAAGAAGTGTCATTCTTTGCGATTGACTCGGTTACAAAACTATCCGTTTATTTAATCGACAAAGAGACTCTAGGTGGCTTTCGATTTCAGGATAATTTTTTGCAACCTTTTGAAACTATAATTAGAAATACTCCGTAAGTTTGACAACAAAACATTTCAAAAGGTTGAATTTCAATACTTCGTTTACTATAAAGCATGAAATTTATTATATTGCTGAACTAACTATATTTGTAGATTTAATACAACCAGAGAGTATGTGTTGGAATGCATTACAAGAATTGTTAAGTCCCATTCTTCCACTTTGAGATCAGGGTGGAGATCCATTTTAAGAATTCTGGAAATGTATGTTTATGACGACCACTTTAACAACTCTGCCGTTTCATTTGCCATGATTCAGAATATTATAGGTTTGAATCAGTTCTTCTATAGCAAAACATGAGTTGAATTAAAAATTTGGTGATCTAATATTAATATATCATGTGTTGCACAGATATGTTTCAGAACGGAAATGTCAATCTTATTGATTCATTCGAAGAAGTTATTAGATGTTTAAAGGACTTTGCCTTTAAAGCACCATCGCGGAATATTCAATTCGAATCGATGGAGCTGCTCAAAAAGATTGCGAAACTTATAAATGATAAACCTGAGGTTAGAGCAAATTCGCATTTGAAAGTATCAATCCGATTTATCATTTTGTTTAATTTGATGCTATTGTTTGTTTACAATGATGAATCAATCAGCTCTTTGTTGATTTCGATGATACAAATGTCGACAGAATGTGGACCAAAGGCTGGTTGCATGTTTTTTATGAACTGTCGAATGTCGTAATTGATGCAGAAACAGATGGATTTGATGCCGACATGCAGTCAAATGCATTAGTTGTAAGAACGGCAGAATATCCCGTAAACCCAACTTGGATTATTTTAGGATTTATTTGATCGAAAAAACATTTTTTGTTATTTAGTTGTTCTTCGAAATCATTAAGGAATACGGAGGATCATTCAAGGAGTCCTGGTGGCGTTCTGTGTTTCGAATTTTATTTAGAATCTTCAACAAATTAAAATTTCACGAGGAAAATATCGTGGTAATCAAGCATTTAAAACATTTAAATTTAAACTAAAACCTATTAACATGTAGCTTAGCTAAAAGCATTTCTAGCTTTATCTAACGAAAATATTTTGAAAGCATGTTGGGGTTCGGTTGGGTTCTCATTGCATTGTCTTTGGCTAGCTTCAGGCGAAATCAGATGATTCATCAGAAGAAGTTTCCCGCAGAGGAAACTACAATCATTTTTATTGTTACTATTACGTGCAGTTTGCTATCGTCGATACCTTCATAAGGAACTATGATGTCGTGGGCAGTATTCTCTTGGCAGATCTCTTCACCGAACTCCGATGGTGCATATTGCAAGGTAAGGCCATAATCCCTTATTTTGCGTCATCTTAAAATTATACGTATCAACCGATGAGCTTACTTTAAACTGTAGTAATTCGTTGTGCATAGATCATCAGCAAATCGCACTATCGGGAGTTCAATGCTTGCATCAAGTTATCGGAAACTTAGGCGAAAGATTTACAAGTAAAGAATGGAATGTAGTGTGCAACCTCGTTCAAGATTTAGTCCACTCTAGTTTTCACAATCAACCTTCAGATGTAAAATAATCATTTAAAAAAATTGCCATGTATTGTTTAACTGAAAACGAAACTGTATTCTATAGAGTGAACTTGCAGCGGAAAGCCAAAGACTGAATACTGCCAACCCCATTGTCCAGTTAGAATTGCTGAAACTTGTTAAAATGATTCTGTTTGTACGGGTTGAGGTTTATAAAAATGTGGATGAGCAAAATGTAAGTCACATAATCCATATGATTCCTAGTTTAGGATATTATTTAATTGAATATCACTGAATATCTGTAATTAGGCTTTTGCGTCCAAGGATTCAGAAGAACTTGGAAACAGGACTATCTCTAAAATCCTAATCCTCCGGGATTCTCTCACAGATGATCATCTTTATATTTTAACTGGTGTTCTTATTGTAGCTCACAAGACTACAGAGAGTATAGTTGAGATGAATGTTAGAATGAGATATATTTTAAGTCGTTAATTTAATATAACGTCTAGATTTCCACGATAAACTCATTGTCTGTTTTCTAGGAATGCGAATCGCAATACATTTCTCATGAAACTCTCAGTCTGGATTGTTTGCTGATACTTCTATTCCAGATGTACACGGAGAGGCTGTGGTCCTCAGAAGACTTAGAAAAAATCCAGGCCCAACTGTTTAACACTGTTACGAATGCTCTAGAGAATTTTATAAACTTTTGCCCAGAAAGGCAAGATTCAATAGCAGAACCCATCCAGTCCTGTCTGGAAAGGATTATAAATTTACCATCCAATAAGGTTATTTATAGCGTAACTAGTCTTAATATTTTGTAATTTTTGGATGAAACTTGAAACTGAAATATTTACACCTTACAGTTCAAGATGTTAACAAGCATTTGCTACCCGTTCCTTTGTGATATGCTAGAAATGGAGCTGAAGTCTGAACTGAAAATCGTGCTATGCAAATATTTCTTAACAATTGGTCGCTCGATCGATATTTTTCGTGGAGTTTATGCAGTTAAATTTTCGGAGCCACAATTACGAGCAGCCAATGCCGGATTGTCCAATAACTTGTCCGTTGGTGAATCTGAAAGCACAGTGAACTTCCAAATTAGTTTTCCAATGCCTGATGCCCTATTAGGCAACTCTCAATCAGTCTGAAAAGTATTATAGGTAATTTTAAAGTTGACAGTCCCAACATTTGTTAATAATTCAATCCAGTTCTTAACCAAATCCATATGGACCGGGAATTTGAGAACTATATGATTGAATATTGAATCGACACTTCAATCTTACCATGAAGTATCCCAGCGTGTGATATTTAATAAAAATCATCCTTGTTTTTAAATCTAGGTATTTATTAGCATTTCCCAGATGTCGAAAGAAGGAATTTACGGAATTATGTGATAACTCTAAATTACCAAGTTACAATAGAAATACGTTATTGTTGAAGGGTGCATGGTGCATGTATGCAGCTTCCGTCGATATCTACTCCCTTAATGTTGTTATGATTAAATTGCCGTCTCACAATCAGAGCTACCCTCACGGTTAGTTCAGCTATTGAATTATAGTCATACTATCTCGTATTATGAAACAATTTATGTAAATTATCACGCTGTTTTATTCAGAATTTTCGAAATATATTATATTTATAATCGATTAGTTTATTAAAGATCAATCGTTATCTTCAATCTTGTTCAATCTTGATTATTTACATCAAACCCTCATTAGTGTTAGTAGCGTTTAGCATGCATAGATTATACCATGTGCTGATAAAAAATATAGGTTGGTTCTACATTGTTATTGGTTAGTACTGAGAAGGACGGGACATGACGAGTTTTTTTTACATTCTAGTCTAGTAAATGCTTCATTCTGTATCTCAATTGCATACTACACTCTTCAGTAAAGTTTATAAATTTTGACTCTAGGCTATAGTTGCAGCGAAATTTTGATTTTATCTTGATTTCTGGGCCTCTTACTGCTCTTACTACATTGTACAAGATTTTGGATGGTGTTTAATTAAATTAATTTTTTTTTTTTGTAACACTGTGATAATAAATAATAAATTGCATACATTTTGTGAATTCATTTATTACAACTTATTAAATCAAACATTCAGAGACAATGGTAAGGCTCAGCTGGTCAAACTATTCCGCATCAGATCCGAGTGTTTTGTTGCTAGTTTTTCTGATCGTGATAAGTTGGGCTCCCGTGTTTGCGGGTGAGGACATGAATAGAGCTATGAAATGATTTTAAACTAATAATGTTTTGGTATAAATTGTCTAAATTTGTCTACAAAGGTTTTTTTAAATCCTAGATGTATCATACTCGGCCGGTTCATCGGGCAACAAAACAATAATCGTTCCATGGACTTTAGATGATGAAAGCCCAAACCACAATCTCAAATGCATTGCTGAGGGGAGCGAAGGAAATCCTTTACCAACACTTTCGTGGATTCGAGATGATGATGAAACCGTTAGTATAATGTGATATTCATAATAGTAAACAGTCTTTCCTGTTACAAGTATAAATACATATTTTTTAATTCTTCAGAGCTTCACGGGTAGTTCGGAAATAATTGTGGATGTGAGCAAACCGGAAGAGATCTCCATTACATTCAGCCCAGTGACTTATAGCATCGTGGGGGATTATTTCTGCGTTGCATCAACCCCTGGAAGTGAAGGCTTCGCCAGCACTTACACGGATTTTAGAGTTTCCGTACAATGTAAGATGTCTCCCTAATATGTGTGCCTATGAGTCGTTTGGAATCGGCATAGTTTCATGGGAATTATTGATAATTATATTATGGCATATTTTCAGCTCCTAAGTCTACCGGGGTGGTCCTGGGGGCCATTATAGTACTACTCGGGTTTATGGGCGGAGCGTTTTTTATCTGCAAGACTCTAAGGACTAATGATGGTGCTGTTAGAATGGAAACGTAGTTATGTTTTTCCGGAGCTGAAAGGACAAATTAATATTCGCTGAATACTCATACATTCAATTTAACGGGTTTTTATTGATTATGGCATGTATTAATTTTACATAATGACAACCCAATATGTGACATTTTGAGTTGCTTAACTTGAATGAATTGGGTTTTACACCATTTTCGTATTTTATTATATACTTGTGATTGTAGAATTTATTTATCATTAAGTCACAAGGAATAGAAAAATTATAGATCAGATAATTGTATTTAAACTCGAAGTTTAACTGTACTCTCAAGGGACTTTGTTTCCATCGGCGCTTCACTCATTATTAAGGGGATCTGTGTTGGGAAATAAATAGGTTTACAATCATACAAATGTATGCAAGTAGAAATTAGTATATTGTGCGTATGCATCGCTTGCCCTTGATTAGTTTAAATTTACTGGAATTTTGTTTTCTTGGGCCCCACGGAATTCTGGGAAGATTTTGAAAAAGCTTTCATGGAATAAAAAATTATCAAACTAAAAGAAAAAATCAGTCCCAAAAATAGAAGCAGTATGAATCCCCAAACGTCAAGCATCCGTCTCTGGTACCAATTTTTGGTCATTCCAACGGGTCGAAGGTGGGAAGTGTCTTTATTCCTTAAAACGTATTCAACCCACCAGACGGCCGTGTCCACCGGCTTCGAAGGTCGATCTTTAAAGAGCCGAGCAATTTTCTTGGCGTTTTCCATGTAGCTAAAGAAAATACAGAATCGTCAACGATAAGATTAGCAATCCAATTATCAAGGCTTTAGTTTCTGTTACATTTTATTCGACATTATTTCTCGAATAGCGTCCTCAAGCTTCTTTTCTGTTAAGTCACAGATTTCTAGTACGAGCCCCCGTTTCCTGGCGCTTACTCGGTCAGCGTTAAAATCTTGGTCTGCAAAAAGTGGAATCACGATCATAGGAACACCATGGTGAACAGATTCCTGAGTACCCAGCAGTCCTCCGTGAGAAATGAATGCTCGGATATTCCGATGGGCTAATAAAACATAAGCAATTTTAAACTTTTGTGTACTATCATAAGCATTTAAAATAATTTACCAATAATACCTAAGACATCTTGTTGAGAAACCCACTGAGCCATTTTGATATTGTCTGGTAGCCCTGGAGGTGGAACCCCGTCCCATTTCACTAGGAATTTGGTTTTGAACTTCTTCATCGCTCCAAAAATCATATCCTGGAGATTTTGGGGTAAACTTTCTGTTTTGGCAAACGTCCCAAAGCTAAAATAAATGAATCCATCTTCTCCAGACTCCACAAAAGTCTTAATGTCCTGAAAATAACCAATAAAATACCAATACGTAAGTACAACACAGCAGTAGTATATTTTCTTGATATTTTTATGTGCCATCTCATACCTGAGCTAATGGTTTAATGTCGTCGGTGCAATGCATTCCCCCGATTTCGACAAGGAGGGGTGGCAACGATCTCGAGTATTCTTCAGAATTATGAATGTTCATAAACACTAGACTGACATTATTTTCCATCTCAGATAGGGAGGGCATCGTATCCATCTTGAGCCCTTTTCTAAGCGTTTCCTCTATTAAGGGAAACATGTAGTAGTTGCGATTCCAGTACCAATAAAGAGGCTGCAGCGAGTTCCAAACACCCTGAAAGAAGTTCATGTCCAATGGATAATGGTACTGGAACTCTGGATAATTTTCTTCCGGATATCCAAAAGATTCCGACCACCAGCCAAATCCGGAAGTAGTTCCATAGATTATGTGCGGTGCACCAAACTTATGGGCCAGTCCGTATGCACAATCATTAAACATGGCATTTATAACCACAAGATCGTAAGAGGAGCTGTTGATCCAGTTCACAAGCTCTGGGTTTCGAAAAACTGAGTCACAGTGCTTGACTCCAAAGTCAAAGTATTTCGACCAAAGCTTCGTTACCCCTTCCGGACCTTGAGTTATTCTGAGTTTTAGAAAATCTATGTTCAGTCCCAAATCCCGGAGTAGGTTCTCCGGGGTTATTTCGGTAACAAGCGGATTTGGCTTTTTAGGAGGTAATGGGGAGAAGAAGGTTACATTGTGTCCCTTTTCGACGAGTTTTTCGACCAGAGGCCACACGCTTACGCGATGACTGTAGCCGGACACACCCCAATAAAAAAGAATATTTTCAGGAGCCACGGATTTTATTGAGAGGAGAGCAATAATAACGGAGCTGAAGATTTTAAACTTCATGCTTTGCGAGTATCTAAAAATATTTAAGTGTCTCAAGAACCTGCACCAGCAAGCTGTAAAATGAGTCTGATAAGGGAAAATGCATAATTTGTTGCATGAGCCCCTTTTTCAATAGATTTGGTGCATTACGGAAGTCATCTGAGTTTAATTTTATCCTGACTGTGGACTTTTCCTGTAAGAGTACTGATAAATAACTTATAATCCCAACAATCATTCATTATGTAAATATATCTGGACAGAGTCGATTTGAGAGAGCAGACATTTTTATTGTTTGGCTTAAAGAAAAGATTAGTTGGGACGTGGAATTAGGTTGGTGCATTTTGAACCAGGAAAACAATACTTATCGTAATATTTATGGAGATAGTCCGAGGGATCTAAAAGAAAAATCAAAGATTTTTACGTTGTAAGGCCAAACTAGGCCAACTGGATATTTTGGTAGCTCAAAAACTTAATGCCCTTAAGATTCTAAAATGGTGAGCTAATGATTCCTTTTCATTTAGCCATGTAACTACGAACGGCTTTATTAACTTCCTTTAGAATCATAAGCAGAAGAGGTTTTGTATTTACACTCAAAACTAGCACCCCAATTGAAGCTTCGTTATTATCGACAAATATCGTTCATTTTAGTTGTTAGGACTTTTGTCCCTATTTTACATGTTAAACTACTTGCATACTTTTGACTACCAGTAATCCATAGTAATTCTTTATTTTTTCCTAGATTACAAAAAAAATTATTTGGAGCACATAATTTAAAGGACATTGCATTGATGGTGTGTGATGATCAAAAGTTTTAACTGTCCTTCTTCGATTAGTTTTAATTTAAATATTACAAGGTCTACTGTATAAATCACAGGTTAAGTCTTGAGTTGGATTTCCTAAACTCGTTTTCACATGGAATCAACAAGTATGCATACCTTTAGAGGGACTCTAGCCCCTCTAGGTCAAGTACTTAGGAGATATTGAGATACAGTAAGGACGATGCACGACAGGATGACGATGGGAACGGTTTGATAATACATTGATATTAATTGCTAATGCTTTTGTATAGTGGGAAAAGGAAATGGACAGATGTTACAAGTTAATTAAGATGAATGCTACAGTACATACTTTTTATACGGAAACTTGAATAGAGGATGAATACTTCAAGATAAAGTCGTTCTAAACAAGTTGAAAAACAGTTGGTATTACCTTAAATGATGTTGCCATCGTATTCAGGAAATACATTGGCAATTCATTCACATTCATTACGTTCACAGTGAAGAACAATGCAATGCATATAGCCCATTTGTTACTAACGTCAAAAGTGTGGTGTTTATTGTATTCATTTGCAACCGATTTTAGTACTAACTGCAGAACATGTACCACATTGTACCTGACACATTTTTAAGGTTAATAGGAGCATGCATGAAGGTCTGTCTACTTTTCTACTATCGAAACTAACAGATAATTTATATCTTACGTCACAACTACAAACTAGAATAATTTCTTATTGATCAGGGATCCTGATCAGATCACACAAATATTGACACACACAATTATGTTTACATGCATCATTTATAATGTTTCTCAATTCCTTTCAATCATCCAATTTGTACGAAATCTTATCTGAGACGCATATATTAATATCCTAACTACTTGGGCTACGACAAGTGCACACTAAAAGAATCTTTAAGATAATAATATTGAATGTAAATAATCCTTTAATTTCTAAGGAGTTGTGACCTGATTGGAGATTTTAATATAGGTGTATGGTATTGTCTGACTACTTGAAAATCCTCCCAACCTACTTTTACATTCAACTTCTTCTTCCTAACTTATATAAAACCACTCTAATTACACATTTATACAACACAATAGATCTTAGCTGCCATGGGGTACAGCTTGGGATTTCCTTTTAGGCAAATGTTACTCAATCCTTCTACCAATGAATCTAATGATATGCTACTTTTTCCTCAATCTGCGAATTTGGCTGTTTCCTATCAAGAATCAGTAACTCAGAGTAATTTGAGTTGTCGTACATTTTATAACATCCTCACTACGCTGAAAAACAAGTAAAAACTAGCAGCTACCTAGTTCTGGATGGTGGACACGAAGCTGGAGACTCCGCATGGGTAAACTGTAGTAAGTTTTTTTATAGATTTCTATGAATAATTTATGTTCGTGATTGTTTAAATTAAAAAACTTGTGTGGCCGACGTATTTTATGTAGCTAAGGTCCGAAATTAATGACGATGGGAGGAACTAGCATAAAAAACTTAGCCTTTGATCTCTCGGCCTAGTCAACAAAGATATTTGTTATTTAGGAAGATGGAAGGAGGAGTGAAGTTTTTTGCAAAAATCTTGTCCAAGTGATAAATAAGATTGTGAGAGGAAGAAAAGTCCTTGGCCATAACCCTCGACTCATACAAAACACATCTAGACTTGAATTAACTGCCTACATTGGTCTCCTGTTATCTGGATAATATACTTTAAACGCATTTATTCCTCAATACCGACATCAGCTTGATAAAAAATCTCTCCAATAACCCTGTGCTACATTCAATTCCCAGAATATAACAAATCCTTCATATCCCCAATGCTACATGAGCACAAAGGGTGAGAAATAGTGAGCAAGCTTGCAATTTTCATGCAAATCTTCAGTCGCCTGCAAAGAACTGCTGAGAAAACATTGGGGAACTTATCAGAAATCCTTGAGGATGAATTGCAACGATAGTTTCGAAAATACAGAGTTGGAATGCCTCACAAGGCTCAAAAATACAATCAAAGGTACTTGAGTTGTAGATCAATATAAAATTATTGAGGAATTTAATTTTGTGTTGTTTATTTACAGAGAGCAGAGAGTTGGATTATTTCTTGCCGGTTTTCGACGAAAAGTTCCTCTTGCACTTTGTGTACGGAGCTAAATTGGACTCAAAAAAGGCGTATAAAATTGTAAGTAGAATTATTAGTTTTTCTTTAGAGGAAGGGAATGAATTCTAAAATTTGTATTGAATAGATAACAAATTACATTTCCGTCTGGAAATCCAAATCGGACCTATTGAGCACAATAAGACCAAGTACTGAAATAGGATTGAAAGGAATATTCCTACCTTTGAGGCATACGGATCATCTTAACAGACTTGTAATGCTGGATCGAAATAGTGAGACTGCTTTTTGTATTTTATTTTATGGATTCTTTCGTCTTAAATTGGTACTGCTTGAACATCCCAGTCATTTAAATGCCATTTGAAAATTTGGATTCAAGAATTCTCTGAATTAGAAATTTTAAATTTGATAGCATCTGAAATTACATGTTAGAGTCCCCGCTCGGAAAACATTCTAAAACACACTTTGAATAAACGTTCAATTCTTTGACACATTTTCCTATAGATTTATGGGATCCGAGTGTAATTTCGTACAACGACTTAGTGAAATTAGGTTTATTGGCTGTGGAAGAAATCTGGAATTCAGAGGAAGCTGAGAAAAACGGAATCGTGATAATATTTGACCTAGCCGGATGGAATATGTCCCATTCCAGGGTATTCACCCCCGCCACCATTCTTGACGGACTAAGTCTTCTGCTGGTGTGGCAAAATTATTTATAATTTAATTGGGATTTTGAAATGGTAATCCTGAACTTCTCATCCTTGCTTGTTTACAGAACAATTTCCCTATGAGATATAAAGGTATTCACTTTGTGAATCAAAATTTAATGTTCACAATGCTGCTCAAGACGGTGAAAATGTTCGTTCCTAAAAAGTTACGAGAACGGGTAAGGAATAGCCGAGGGTTAAGATCAACTTCAGTATTTTTAATGATGTGGTTAAATCTAGATTCATCTCCACTCGAATAATTTGCCGTCATTGCATGCGAAGGTGTCGTCTGAGATTTTGCCCAAGTCCCTCGGAGGGGCCCTGACTGACGAGGAAGCCCTTGATGACCAATTCGAAGAAAGGATACGAGCCAAAGATAACTATTACCAAATGTTTAATCACCTCATTGCCCAGTCAAAGTAAAACTATAAAGTGACTTATCTAATCAGACATTATTATTTTTGTAAGCTGGTGTGGAAAATCCAGATCATAATGTAAATGTCGAAACGACTGATCAAATACGAGGTAAGGACTTTAAACATACAGAGACACAAAGAATTTAAACAATAATAAAGTTCAAATATTTACATTTCCTGGGTTAACTGTAAACTGTACTCGGACATTTAAACTTGAGTTCTTCTTCATGTCATTTTCTAATCTTCGCTGCAGAGGACAACCGTGTCCGGTCGAATTCCCAAAAATGCATATCCAAAATGGTAATGGCCAAAAGTTTTTATCCAAATAAAAAATC
>JAQFYM010002775.1:0-21653 GCA_034694785.1 Agrenia bidenticulata
TCTGTAACCATAACCGGTGGGGGTTTTCTGGTCACCACAGGTCTTCTACTCAACCGATTTTCCCCATCTTCGAACTCTTTAATTCTTTTGACCCTATGCACACGTGTACAGAATTTCAAGTCAATCGGAAATGTTTGAAGAGAATTACCGTGATGACAGACAGACGGACAGACAGACACGGTGAACACATAAGCCCTGGCTCGGGCTAAAAATTCTCAAATCTTGAGTTGAGGAACGACCTGTAAAGGAAAAACCACCAAGGAAACCTAGAGTAAAAGGACCTTGAGCCAGGCTAATTAAATAAAGTTTTTTTGGTGGGGAACGGCCAAATTAGTTGGATAATAGAGTGGGAACTGAATAAACCGTTTAAGACGCACATATCAAAGTAGCGTGGCTAAGGGACACTTAAATTTCTAATTTTCTATTGAAGTTTCGAGGCATATTTTATAAAACTTTGACAATACCCTGAATACCCTGAATGCCCATCTTCGAACTTGACCTCCAGTAAACCATCTTAAACAAATATTTGAAAACTGAATTTAAAAAGTTGATCCGTTCGAGAGTTATCGACCTGTCGGACGGACGGAAGGACATTCACTTAAAGTAGCTACGCTACTTAAAAATTACGGAGTTGTTTATTCGTACTCCTTTTCGTTTGGGTCTGCACTTTATTTTCTTCAAAATATTTAATTGTCAGATTTGGGCCTTTTTTGAAAGTCAAGGATAGCTTTTTTTAGACAGCATCATACTAGCCTGCATATTCTAGTCAATCTTATAAGCTGTTGGGCTTTAAAATCGGTCCATTAGTTATGGAGCATTTAGGAACACGACGGGAATTAAAGAGTAGATGGGAGAAAGTTTAGATTAATGCATATGATCGAATTTAAATTTCTTTCATTTTACATTAAAAAAAACGATCAAGCTCTGCCGTTTATGTTAACTTGATGTCGATCAGTATTTCAGATTCAGACATGCATAAAAAACACTAGGAAATCATGTGATAATTTCCAAACGTCTCTTTTGAACCTACAAGCTATTAATTTGGCTTGTATCTTTAGGATCTAAAGTGCGTATCTATGTTTAAAATCCCTAGCCGAAGAAGTCTCAAAACCTCAGTCCCTCATACAAGCTTGGTTAGTAGTCACTCGCTACAACCTCAAAATAATTCAGAGTGTACAAAAGGCCACGAACTCTGATCCCCATTATATTACGACACGTGACTTCACTCTTCTTGCATATAAAGCCTCGAGATGTAGGGAATGTGAGTGGATAGCAGGGACGACAAGGATTTGAAACCCAACGGTTCTAGCCTTAGGATGATTACAATGATTATGAAGGGCTACAAGAAGTGCGTGTTTAACGGGCTGATGGAAAGATTTGGACTAGATTTGTAATTGAATTGGAGACGCAGGAGCATCCACACAAACACACGGGCCAAGATCCCCGACCCGATAGCCCCCCTCCCCCTCTTCCTTTTTATGAAGTGAACTTTTGTAGAATCAACTTTCTTTGGTGGGAATAGTAGTAGTAGTGGTAGGTAAATGAGTTTGGAAGCACATAACTTTTAATGTTATGACGAGGAGGACTCTGTGTGTGCAATGCATTTCTAAGAACGCTGTACAAGCTCTCTCTAGTTCCGAGAGTACGTTATTCAAGGGAGACGGAAGGCCATAGGAGCTTGGGTTAACTTTCGAGAGATTTGTATCAAAGGCTACAACCTACAAGAGCATGTAATGTAAAACGGTGTTCTTTTAAGAGCCCCCAAAGTAGCAGGGTACAAGAGCCGAAGTCGTTTATCCCCTCCGATATAGGACTTGATAAGTTGATACACTGGAGAACTCGGTTTTGAGCTGGCAGATATTGATTGAGCTTCATGTCAGATCGTCTACCAACAATTTATTTCTAAAAAACCTCAACTTTACTTGATCGCTACGAAGGGATAAAACAAACTAAGTATTTAGTCAACCAAGACTTTCCCTTTTAAGGAGCTGTATGGGCCTAGCCTTCTTTTACATCTGGGCTTTCTCCTCGAAAAGGCCAGCTCGTGGTGGCCGTAATGATCTCTGTTCTCGTTGTGTGGGCTAGAATTCTGGAGAATCTGGTTGGGGTCTCCATACATAAATGATACACTTATCTTGGATAAGATGTCTTAAGGCGTTTTGTAAGTTTCTAAAATGAAAGAATTTTTCTAAGAATTTCCTCACCAAAACTTCTGGCGCATGTTGAACTTTAAAAAAAGAGGACGGGGGGTTTAAGAAAAGCTGGATAATTAAGTTTTGAGCCCTTTGAGAATATTTTATGTATAGTTTAGCTAATTAAAACATTCAATTAGTCCTTCTACTCCATTAAATACATGACAATAAGGATTTTCTTTTATGCCAGACTAAATTTAAATAAAACTTTCATCAAAGCCTTGCACAAAATGTTCATGCCAACTGCCAAATTTTCAAGACATGGAAAAAATTCCCATAATTTCAAAAACACCTATTCCGTACTGCTTTATCTGACCGGCCGTTTTAAAACGGCCTAGACTCTGCTCATCTCCTTCCGTGTATAAAATAGGTGCGTAGCCCTTTCGTGCAGCCCAGAAGGAAAGAAACATGCCCCCATCGGCTGGTTTCACTTACATGATTCAGTTAGTCCCTTATTTATATATCTTGTCAGTCCTGAAGCCCTAGGTGATCTTTCCCCTTCTCCCCAGAGATTTATTAGCTCATGGCAAACCGCACCGAAACGCCAGGCCATGAATCGTCTCCGGCACATTTCTCCCATTCCACATATTTATATTCCTTAACTGGAAGAGACGAGAGACTGGAGAAGCTGAAATTACACACAAGGAGCGACTCCTAAGACAAGTGTACAGTGTGTGTGTACACACGGGTAACTAACGATTACGTTTGTGTGGGTAAAATACTTCATATCCCAGACCATAAATCTCAACTCATCCTCATATTATATTATTCTTAGTCGACCGACTTAACAAGAAAGAACATGTCCGTTTCCCTTCGGCTCTTTAACTAAAACCCGGGCATTTTATCCATTACAGTAGCAAAAAAACCTAGTAGCCAACCCTAGAGAACCTCGACCTCACTCTTAGTTATTTTTAATAGAAACTGCAGAAGGAATTACATAATTTTTTTTACTTTGAAAATGGTAATCTGTCAAGAGCCGTTTCTTGAATGTAAGGATTTGAGAAGGAGCTCTTTGAGGATATGTTTCAGTGATTATGTTGTACATTTATACCCCACCGGGTTTTAGCCCTTTCGTCTACCGGCATACTTAGCCCGGCTTGTTCATCTCATAATTCTTATGTTGCATAGTTAAGCTGTTTAAAAATGCTGGGGAAATCATGCGGCCTTGTTACGTATTGCAGCTACTTGATGTGGATGTTCGTGTGTCCTTCCGTCCGTCCGCCCAATAATTTTCGAATAATGGTCAATTTTTTATGTATCGGTTTTCAGATATCCAGTAAGGGTTCCCTTACGGAGTCAAAGTTTAAAACTGGGCACAATCGAGTTGACCTGCAAATTATCTGCATTACTCGGTTACATCCGTTTTGAACGGTTAATTTGTATGAGAATTGCTAGGATTTTTAATGTATGTTTTTTTTAATATCTTGTTTACAGGCGAGTTACCAGCGGCAATGCAGACGGGAGGACAGATGCCTCAACAGATTCCCCTCAGTTTTTGTCTGTTTTCCACAGTGATCCTCCTCCTGATGTGATTTCCTCCTCTACTTTTCCCAAAATGTAAAAGGGAGAGAAACCCTACCCGGCAGACACCCTACAAAACAGGATAGGACCACCGAGGGCATTTCGAAATTCGGGGAAACCGCAAGCTACACAATGACGAAAGCCCTTGTACATATATCCCCTTCTTTTGTAATCCATAATCATGTGGGAAATGGGACTCTCATCTTGGATCCTACTACGAATGTTAATAATGTGTAGCCGTATTATTATATAAACTACTTGTAGTCATCATCAGATCCCCATGAAGGTTATTCTCCAGGGTAGGGGAATTCCAGGATGATCTTATGAGAATATGGATCATATTCCACGAAGCTTGTCATTTGGCAGTGGGGATAGTCAATCATTTCTCCAGATTTACCATGATCATGTCCCCAAGAAGTGTCCCAAAGTGTCCCACATGCAGAGTTCTTCGTGTTTCTCTATCTGCATTGAAATTTCCAATATTATATGAAAGAAGCTGTCGTTGAACTGCAGGCGTGGGATTTTTCCCCAGAGGCATTTCCACAACAAAATCTGAATTTTTAACACACCCGACATGATGCTACTTTGTAAAATCTTATTACTATATACTAATATCAGCTGATGTATTTCCATTCTACACAGAAGTAACTTGACCCCTCAACGTTTATTTTGATAGTGTAGGAACACAATTGACCCCGTGGTAGTAAATAAGAAGTATTTGACCTAATGACCTCATGCTTAGGTAGTTGGTGAAGTACAACAGCTACCTCGAGTCTTGATACTTTTAATTTCTGAACTTTCCCCACACCAGCAAAGAGAAAGGGTAGATGGGTTGTGCGTAATTTGAACTGAAAGTATAAATCCGAGGCTTTTTTAATAAAAAAATTTCCCAAGGTGACAGTGACAGATTTTGGTGACACTCGTTCCTTCTCTGTGTGTATGTGTGTCGCGTTGTGATTAAACAGTCAAGACACACAAGGCGGAGAAAGTGGCTTGACTTTTGTCTCTCTCTTAGTGTCTCGAGAAATAGTGGCAATGGTGGTAGATTGTGTTTCGTGAACAAAGTGAAACTCGAAGGTACAACTCACCCACTTCCTCATCTCATGTTATCAATGTCAGTGTCAATTGGCAAAAGTCACCATTCCCACACTGTCACCCTGTCACATTCAACGACTCAGAGGTTCGTGTCATTGAACATGAAAAAAAAGCGCAGAGACACAAAACATCATCATCATCATCACGGAGTCACCCAAGCGGGGAAAAGATGGAGCGAAAGCGTGCCACCGAAATCGCCTGGAGTTGTCGACTAGCAAAACTTGAATATCTGCCCCCCCTTCCTGACCTGATATCCTACATATATATTTTTATATGGAACACTTTTTCAGCACAAAGTGAACATGTAATATTAATATGATGAGATTTGGATACAAGGGAGGGAGAGAAAAAAATCCGAGCTGGCTTCTTCGTTGAGACTTGGCTTGGCTGCGGGCTTTGACTCCTTCGGGTGTATGGAAAATGGAAGATGACAGAAAGGGTGCTGGTGCAGAAGGACTGCCACTTGGAGCCTGGAGGAGGTTCTGAGCCTCTGGAGAAAAGCTTAATGTTGGCACCCCTCCAGCCCCTGGACAAGGTTCAATAAACTTGGAATACGATCGGCTCCAGGAGGACCAATACAATATCTAATGTATCAATCATATGCCATCCTCTCCCTGATTGACAAATTGACAAACATGTCAGAGAGGTGTCGAAAAAAACGCAGAGTCATCCATCCCCTAGCTAAATCCAGTGTCAATACACATATGTACGTAGTGTTATAGAGTGGGGACGTGTTTGTGTAGAATAGATGAGGGTGACAGGTGATGCGAAAGGAAGGCAGGTTGGGGTGACGTCTCGTATGTTGCTCCAGCGTGTCATTCCAGCTTGTTCGGATTTCGATAAGTATGGAAAAACATAGTGCCACCATACGTTTGAAATAGAATCAGAAAATCTTGTAAGTTTGTTAGGGTGGATTGGCATTTGACAAGATGATGAGGATTCTGAGAGGAGGGGACACTTATTACACAAGCACTTACTTCGCTACTTGTTACTTTAGTATTAGCAGAGAATCAACAATCAATATGTTAACAGATAGAAATAATCTCACAAGGATCCCATGATGGTGCTATTCCATAGTAAATATATAAATAGTTACATCTAGTCCCTTGATTATAAATATAAATTCTATCAACTTAATGGAGGAGTTAAATAATATCTTATGATAACATTGCTAGAAATATCCCAGGGGGAAATGGATTTTATAAAAACTGTACCTATCACACATCTCTAAAACATTTTAGAAATATTTAACAAATACTTAAGGCTCCATACAAACGCATATTTTATTTCAGAACGTGCTACAATTTCGTGTATATAAAAAAACTCGTAACCTATTACAAAAAAATGATAAAATGATAGAAAAATTAATTTACCCCCCCTCTCCCCATCTACTAATACAATTGTCACGTACTTATCTCTGTGTCTCTCTGTGTGTCGTCAATAAACTTATCTACATAATACTACCCACCCCCGGAGGAAGGGGGGGGGGGGCAAAAGAAGGACTAAAAAAAATTGCCCAGGCCCCAAAGAGAGTGAAAGTACTCAACACTGTTGAACGACATGAAACGGGTGCGGGAATTTTATCTGAAAAAAAACGGTGTAGTGAAAACAAAGCTATTTGATTATATAAACGGGTGAAATGAGGAAGGAGGTTGTGTACATATGTTTAACAAATATAAGGAATAGGAGTGTGAATTATTAAGGGCCGGTGGTGGTGGGGGAAGCCGGGGTCGTAGAGGAGATTTCTCAGCTCGTCCTACACACACAGTTCAGAGGTGATAAAGAGCCTCTCGGTGTCTGGACTTGGATTATATTCTACTATTCCATAGTTCCACGTTTTTCTATGTAGTTCCGTGCTTCTCCAATTGACACGAATAATTCAT
The DNA here is from genome assembly GCA_034694785.1 of Agrenia bidenticulata. Taxonomy (NCBI): domain Eukaryota; kingdom Metazoa; phylum Arthropoda; class Collembola; order Entomobryomorpha; family Isotomidae; genus Agrenia; species Agrenia bidenticulata. The sequence continues at coordinate 6,692 of JAQFYM010002775.1, forward strand.
AACTCACACATATATAATTATATATACATGTCTCGTCTTTCTCTCTCTCTCTCTGTGTTTTTTCCTTGTACAGGATTGGTGGTGGTGGTAGTGAAAGTGGTGGGGGTGATGAGATCTCATTAAAATCAGACAATAGCCCTCTCCCCGTGTGTATACATGAAATATGAATGGGATTATGGGATTGAATTTCTATCCGGTGTTGTTGGTGTTGATTTGATGAGGATGATGAAGCTGGTGTTGGGTACTTTTTATTCAGTTATTTATTTTTACCCTGAGTTATTGGGTGCTCTTGTATCTACTGAGAGGAAGTGTGTCAGTGTGCTGGCCTCTTAACGACCAGCCCATTTATAAAAGGAGACGGAGGTGTTTCATTGTTGCTTAGAATTATATTGATGTCGTTATTTTATAACCCCGGTGGATTAATAGAAATAGATTGTAATCTAATATCCTTAGGTTAAAATGTACCAAGTGCTAGAAAAATAAGAATCACAACCACCCAAACCGACTCTCAATCTCAAGCCCAGCAAGTAGGACTCGGTGAGTAGTCTACAATACAAGAGCTGGAAAGAGCCCCATGTTTAACCTTTTATTATCTTATTTGTGTGTATAATGCTATATAAATAATATATTAAATCATAAGCTACACGTTTCAAAGTTTATAGCTTATAACGAGGAACCTGGAAGTCCCTGTGCCCTCCTCCACAATGGAACTTGGACGCAGAGAGATAGAGAGAAGCTCCGTTAATTTGTACCTGGACAGGTGTGGTTGTTATTGATGTGAATTATAAATTATAATGGAAACAGGGCAGGGGAATAATAATAATAAGCATTAAGAGAGTGCATGTGGGAAATACATGATCCCTTATTGACCTACTAACCCTTTGATGACCCTTCACCTCACATGTCCTATTTTAATATATTTTATTATATTTCACTCCTCTTCCTACACCATCAACAATCGCAGAGAGGGAGAAAGGAGATTCATTTCCCCTTCTAGCTTTGTGAGTGTTGGCATCCATTCTAGGTTGACCTGTATTTTGAATTAAATCCCTTTTCCGTGTGCAGTGATGGGATGTTGTGTTTAGGAGTGGAAATGTGTGCTCATTGAACTGTTAAATTAAATTATTAATTAGCCCATAGAGAACCGTACACACCACAATCTACAAATATATGTAATCTACCGTTGGGCTATATATGAACTATACATAGGGATACGAGTATATAAATGTACTTACAATTGGAGTCCTGCTAAATTTCCATTGTTGTGAGGCGAAATGCTTTGTAGAATTTTAATAACCTCCGACGCTCACAAACCTCACGTTGAATCCGGACCCTGGGATTTACGACTACATAGATAGAGATTTCAAAAATTAATTGCTAAACTGGTGCGGATGTGTAAAATTCAAAAGATTATATATATCTATGGTATCCAAGGGGTACGTGCACCGTTGGTCACATTATAATTTCCTAAGTCATATATACTAGTTACTACATCTGTGTATATTATTATTACATGTTAGGCATGGGGTATTGTAAAATAGAACGGATTATTATTATAATACATATGGACTATTATGAACGTGTATGTATGTGTGAATTATTATTCGGAGTGGGTTGATGAATTGTGGAATGATATGAGATTACAATATTCTCGTGATATATAAAAAAAACTCTTGTTTTGTTGAACTAATAAAAAAAGAGCCATATATGTAGTAGGTCGCGGGTGTACATCTGAAATCTCGGAGGTGTAATTCATTTCCTTTGGCTCTAATAATATCATAGCACCGTCATAACTTGGAGATCGGCAAGTTTTTGAACCCACCTTGATCCTTGTGTCAAAAGTCAATTCTAGGTGGACCCAAGCCAGCCTATTTAGTTTAGACATTGGAAATCATCCCACGCTGCTTTAGGAATACATCGGGAAGAAAGTTAAGCCCCAAGAAGATCCTTACTTTCCATACGGGAAGTGCCAAGTCGTGGGATCATAAATCATAAGGCGTATGTATGCAGGGAACCCGGTTGAGTTTTTCGAGATCCAATTCCTCGGGTCTTTTGATCTCAATGTGAGGGAAACGAGGACCGGGAGGGACGAGGAAGTCTAATCTAATCCAAACTCACTCGGCACTTCCTCCACAAAAACTCTTACTCGATCACCGAGATAGACAGCCGTCGATTTTATTTTCAGTCTCTTCACACATCTTGGCGAAAATAGGCTCAATCAGGAAAAAATCATGAGTTGTCAGTGTGGACCGGTCCAGGGGCTATTGGTTGGATTATTTGAGCCTGAATTGGTCTCAAAATCTGAGGACCTGAGTCAGGTGTAACCCTGCTATTCCCCAAGACATAACAATCTCAATATTTCTCACTCTAAAGCCTAATGCAAGTGCAGACTAGTTCATTTTCTAAAGTGTTAAAGGCCAAACAATCCCATTCAACTTCTGTAGCTTCAGCCCGTAAAATAACTTGGGTTCAAGTACTTGTTTCTTTATGATATTATTTCTTTGCTTTTTCTAGGCTAAGCGGATGTAGTTCCCCCCGGGCCGTCTATAAGCTGAGCCAGGAACTGAGAAAACAAAAATCCCGGGTGATATATTTTTTTAGGCATGAACAGCCCCGAAAAAGTAGTAAAAACGGTTTAAAAGAATTAAAGTGGAAACTAAAACTGAAAAATAGACAGAAGGTTTTTTTTTCACCCGAGTCCAAAACGGGTTGGACATTTTCTGTAACCGATTGTAAATCGTGCAAGGAGGAAAAAACTAGGTCGAGATTGAGAATGGAGACAATGCTTATGCTAATATTTCCAGGAAATGGAAAAGCGATTTCAGAGGGATAAATATAAACTTGCTCAAGTATATCCTTTTTCCAGCCTTTTGTAATGCATTTATGGATCATGATGTCAGTATGATTCGAATTCCAGGAACAAGCGGATAGTGTCAACGAAAAAGCTCAAAAATCAAGACAACCGCAGATTGGTGATTTTCATCTGTTTAAAAAAAACAGACACGGAAATCGACCCCCTCTGGTAGGGAAATGTTCGCTCTACTTATCAAATCACAAATCAATAATTTTATCAAGCCTTGTTTCAATCTCCTTACCTCGACTTTTTTTCAACCGGAATGACTTACAAACCTCCTCACCCTTTTTCAAAGTTTCCTATGAGGTTTTTTAGCATACGGAAGGGCTCAAAAGTTTTTTTTGACTGTTTAACTTCCCCCTTCTTGCATTTGGAAGAGCTGTTGTCTATAAGGGATATAGTTCCATCAAATCCCTTCAAAAATTTATATCGGATACAGTATCTTGTATTGTGTATTTTAAACAGTTTAGACTTTTATGCCCCGTCAACTGTTAAAACTTTAATTTAGCCTCAAACTCGAGGGTTTTCATCAGTTTTCTTTATCAACACATGACCACTGCTCAGTGCAGACAGTTGGTAAGTGGGGAAATCATCAGAAGTTTGGATTTTAATATATTTATAAGCTGCTTGGGTAGTTGCATGATTCGAGCATAAGTTATTGGGATTAAACTAAGCAACTGTCTCTATTGATTACCTGTCTAAAGTGGTCCTACATTGTTAATCATGCACTTGATAATTTTGCATACTACCCAAATATATACTGATGAACTTTCATCAGCTTCCTTAAATTGTCCTTAATGAAAACGGGCCAATGCCTGATTTCCGTCCTAACCATCTAAAATTAGACGTAGAAAAATCGTAAAATAGTTTTCCAAAGAAGTCTCTAGAATTTCTAAGTGCTTTGAGAGTTTCAAATCTCGTATTTGATGAATAAGGAGTATATTTATAAGGAATATAGACTATAATAATAAAAAACCCAACTAAACCTCGTTCTTATAGTTGATTCATGACGGTGAACTAGTTGTTCCGAGTTTATTCTAGAGATCTCTCTCAAGAGAAAACTATTAGCGAGGGCTCCATAAAGAGTTCAAGGATAAAGGGAAGGTGTGTGAATAATTTCCAGACTCCTTTAATAACGAATAAAAGTTCCCAATCAACTAGTTCACCTTCTTTTATCAAAGGTCCCTTTCTTCCCTTCTATCTCTGGAGTTGGCATCTCCTTTATTGTATGGAAAACATAGGAGCTCCCCTATAGCCAACTCTCTACACAAAAGTCGATATACCCTCCAAGAATACATATCAAGAGTTGGGTGGAGAAAATATCCTAGATTTTATTCCCAAAGTAAATCGAGGACTTGTGGAGTTGTAGTAAAAGTTTCCGGTGTGTCATTCTGACCGAGCATAGACCCTTTGGAGTACTGAAACGAACCAAATACCCCAACCGTCGGAGAATGTAGACTATAGAGACGCGGGTGGAAAGAGCGGGTAGATATGTTTATAGTTTTGGCAGTGGGTATCGTCCATAGTTCCATACTGCTGACTACAGAGCAATAGGAATGACAAGATCTCTGTAATACTCTGTATGTACTTGATAGTCAATCCAGGGAATATAAGAACGATCCATCCAAGAGTACCGAATTCCGTCCAAATTCCAAATGGAATCTCCTCATAAAGCTACGGAAGTGAATGGGGCCCTTTCGGATCTGAGTTTATTGATAGGAGCAGACCAGGGCAGGGAGGCTCTCTCACATCCTCCTAGTTATATTCTACCAAAGGGGAAAACTTTCTTTTCTCCACGATTTTGTTTGGTTCGGACCCAAAAAAAGGACTTTCTAGGGGTTATGGGTTGCATAAAAAACATAGGCCAAAAATCATTTGGATAAGGACCCCGATGATCTTAGGACGAGTTTATACACTGGGGGTATTAAGGAAGGAAGTTGTAGGGAGTTAAAGGATGAGATGATTTTTTGTGTGCATCGGGTTCAATATTGATATTGGATGTCGGACTGGGCAATATAATTACTGGGAATGTATTCCGACTATCTGGAAGTTGGTGGTGGATATTAAATGAGATTTTGAGGGCTTCCAGTTCCAATTCCAGGGAGTTTCTTACAAGTTTGAAAGATTTTTGACTCAATCTACGGAATATTATTAAAGATTTATGAGTAAGGGTGGGGGGATAAAAAAGTTTGGATAAGAAGATCGTAAAAGGAGAATCGTTTCCGCGATTTGGGTCATTTTGATTATTGTTTTATCCACTCGTCCATATGACTTTGGGGTGTCTGCAACGAAAACGCCGAATTTAGCTCCAACACCCAGAAAAAACTTTGGGAAACTTTTTCAAGGGTAGCAGGGGGTCTCGGAATCAGAGTTTGTGATTTATTCTTAAACTTGTTGTCAAAATCTTGATTGAACTAAAATCCATTATTTTTTCTCCCACTCGTCTTTTATTGTTGAGTTGATTTTTGGATTTTTTCTCTCTTCAGACGGGGAAAGAAACAGAACTTGTTTAATTTATCATTGTCACATGTCAAGTCAATGGGTTGAAAAGCTCTTTGGGAATACTGCATGGCCTGCTTGTGCTATATTTTAGTTTGGTAAAAGCCTATAGGGTTTCGGATTTCAAAGAGACTGCCTCTAAAACCTACCACAAGCTGAAATGTGGACCACAGATTGTCTTTGACGGGGTGAGAAGCTTGTAGGTCTGCTGAGTGTGTGAGTTCAAAAAGCTCGTAGTCCCGAGACTTACTGGTATTGTTTTCAGACTTTTCTACACCTTGGCTATGACTGCTGAGCAGCATTTGGTACTTAGATTGTGGAGGGTGGTGAGGGCTTTAAAACCCTTTGAACATTTATCCAGCAGATATTGCGAAACCACTTGAGTCCCGTATCGCATATCATGTGTAGTTCAAAGTGGTTCAAACCCACACGATGAGGACATTAAATAGAAGCACGTAGTTATAGAAGTAGAATCAGCATTTGAAAATTATTCATAGGATCTCCCAACTACTTACAGGTTAGACCACAATCGGAGGTATTATGCTATTAGATCTAGAGTCGTGTACCTACCTATATGGGCCCGTAGATCGCCATGGAACTGTCACTAACTTGATTACAAAATGATTTATGAGGGATCGGAGCGATTTGAAAAATAAAGAGATGAAGAATATTTGTAGCAAAGCAGAGCATAGAATTATAGGTTTGAAATCAGAGAAGTCTAGAGGCAGAGTGGATGACGAAAATATATTTGGATCAGGTTTGGATACGGGATGCTACACTTTTGACGCGTGGAGGCATGTTCTTCTTTGCAGTGTTTCATGAAAGCTATCCAGAGCTGGGAAATTACAGAGATATTTATTATTTACAATTTAATTGAGTATTTTTTATTTTATAATTAATTTAAAATTGAAATTTTCCATTATATTAACTGCCCAGACGCTATCTTTATAATTTATTCATTTAGACCATTACATGGCGTTTGAGGACGCGTGGCATCAAATGCTTAGTGACACCGGACCACTTGAATTTGAAAAAGCTCAATGCAATGGGGTCCCATCATTTACTTTTGAAAAGAAACAAACTTTTTGCAGAAATTATCTAGTTTTAATAAAAAGAAAAGATTTGGTCTAAACTTTCAGAGTAGTAAGCCTTAGAAAATAATATAAAACTAATCCACTTTCAATCCCAATTTATACTCAACAGGGTCTCATATTTTATCTTAACTCTTGCTGAAATTGCTTAATTGCTAAAAAAAAGTCAAGTTGCTCTTTTTTTAAATCAATTTTGAGACCCACCACAGTAATTTTCAAAGTCAGGTTTTAACTGGCCTCCTCAGTAACAACTCTTGTAAATAGCATTGAATTCCAATCCCAGCAAAGCATATCAAGTCAGTTAAACCGTAAGATGATTCTCATCTCTCTTTTCCCGTCCATGAGTTGATAATTGAGTTAAAATCAATTAGAAGCTCAAAAATTCTACCTACGTATTTTATTTTTTCATTCAGTCCTATTCAGAAATACTCTATAGCTACTTCCATAATAGAGCTATACTTGATAGTAAATTCAATTCAGTTTGTCATATCTTTCTATGTGAATTAAAAAAACGGAATTCACTTGCGTACCATTATATAGACGATTGGGTAAAAAGATGAAAGTGAAAAGTTCTCAAGCCTTCATTGAAGAGATTACAAGCCAGAGTGATTTTGTAAAATGGGAGATGATTACAAACAAGGAGGTAAAAAAATATGCTCAAATTTCTCAAGTTAGCAGCGCGGCTTCCTCTTACAAAAGGAAAAGACCAGACCAAGGGCAATGTGTATAGGGATGATTAATTGATGATGGGCTCTCAGTTTTATAAGGGAAAGTAAGTACTTGAAAGTCGAATTTGTTTTCACTGTCTAGCTGTATTTTAAACCAACTTGGAAGGTGATTAATGATTTCGAAAGTTTTGTTAATGCGTGTATTATATTATGCGTCCCGTTTGCTGCTCGTTACAGGTTACAGGTATCTTACTCATGCTTTAAAAAATATGATCTATACATACATTTTTTTTAAATATACAACGAGTAAGATATCTATTATCTGTTACGACCAGTAAATGGAAAGTATACGTATAATCTAGACTCTTAAAGTAAGGACTTGAGAGTAGGGTTGGCCATAATTCGTTTTTCAGAAACTTGAGAAACTTTTAAAATGAAATATGAAAAATTAACTGTTTATTTTTCAATCCCCTGGAAAATATGAATAAGGATTGGAAAATCATATGTTCAAAAGATTGAATTTTCTTGGAATTTTTCCAAACGAATAGGAACAAGATAAAATTTAAGACTATTTATAATTTTGTGGGTTTTTGCCTGAATATTAGATAATAAGTGCACAATTTGCATGAAAGTGTATGAAATTTCATTAGTTGTTCATACTTTTAGTGCTTATATACATTTACAATTTTTACTTGAAATTTAATTGGCCAAAAACCCTGCTTGAAGGCATAAGTGATTTTAAACTTTTAGAAATTGCCAATTAAAAAGATTCCAAAATCCAAATCCAAATCTGAATGAAATTATTTGAAATGATTTCTATTATTTGACTATTCATTTTCCCTTAGTCAAAAAAAGATTGAAGGTAAAAAGCTTAATTTGTCGTCCAAAAGTGCTTATTTAAAAATTTCCCATTGAAGTGAAGGGGATTGATAATGTGGGTTAAGTTGTTATTTTGAGAAAGTGTCCTTGTCCTAAGTCTTCATATATTTTTCCTCCCGAATCTCTTTCTGGGTACTTGAACAAAGTCCTGACGAGTAAAGTTTGCAGGTACTGCCAATCCACGCCTTTCCACCTCCACTTTACATTTCTGCAATATATCACATGCAGATACGGACCTCCTCTAGTCCTAAGTAGAGTAGTAGGTGACACAGAATGCATTCCCGCTTTTGGCCACAGCCCAAGTCGGAAGTGCTGGGGAAAAAACTTTCCTCTGTGGGAATTATTTCGATGCTCCAGGGTTTGCCAGATTTTACCAATCCAACTCTCTCCCACCCAAATCCCAGAAATGTAAACAAAACCCCTTCCTAAAATCCCCTCTTCCAGGTTCGTTACCCTTATCAAGATCAGTCCTCCTAATCCCTGACTCATCCATCGTTAGGTAGGACATGTCGTTAGAGTTTCTCGGGCTAGTTTTTCCAAAGTGAAACGAATCCATTAACGAGGCCAAATAGCCCTCGGTTGAGCGTTTAGAGAGTGTGTGGGGAAGCCATTTCCACACTGCCCACCTAGTTTCCTTGTTTCACTTTTTGTTCCCGACTCTCATCTCGGAATCTCTGGAGATGAAGGTGGGGATTCCCATAAGGGCTTCCACACCCTTCCGATCTATAAAGAGTTCCTATACACAAGAGGCGAGAGTCCTTGCTCTTTGTCTTGCAAAAGAGAGATGTTGGTGCCGGGTTGTCTTTTTGTCTCATTAATATGTGAATGTTTCCCTTGCAGTGCCATTAGGGCAGAACGACTCTCTCTCTCTCGTAAGGAAGGGGGTCTATTCATTCCGGGGAAAGTTGACTAGTTTAGGTTAATAGCCCTCATTTTGATCAGAGTCCCCAAACAAACTACTCGTCCCCCTCACTATTATCTCTCTGTGTGTAGATTCTACGAGATTCTCTCAGGGAGGAAAGGGCTTATAGATACTTGGAGACTTATTGAGCCTGGACTACTAGAAGAAAGGGAGCATGCTTCCTTACTGGCCTTATATAACTTTTTTAGCTGGTGTAGCAAGTAGACCTGGGGATTGCCATCTATAATTGTGATTGGGAATGGCCAGGGACACAGTCAAATGAACTGGATCAAACTTAAAACATAAAAGGAGTAAACTTTTGAAAGACTAGAGAGACCGGAGGGGATGTCATTATTTTATCTCCTCGCCTTACTGTCTGTCTGTCTGTTCGTCTCGTCTTTCTCTATGGACTGTAAGGAGGGCTAGAGAGGGACCTTCTGTTTCTCGACCTTAACTGCCCTTAAATTACACAAGTCACTTATTATTATTATCCCTCTCTCCTGCATTATCTCGATTGAATTTTTCTCCCTCCTCCTTTCTCATCTCTGGTACTTTGGGGCCTATAGGACTAAGTTCGGATCAAGTTGTGAGACTATACGATCGTATTTGCAATGTAGATGAAAGCTCTATACTTACCTATACGGAGTAGCTAGTAGGCATGGGCCATTAGGATAATAAGTTCTTGGGCCCCAGCTTATGTCTTGAGTACTAATAATTGGTTGGAAGTTTTCTATATTTTACAAACTTTCGAACCTTGGCACCCCTCTTGGGATCATTTTGAATGAGTTGAACAGTTCAGAAAAGGTTTCGGGGAGTTGGAGAGGCTTTACATTATCAACGGTGACGTGGTGATTGTATTTGCATTGGGAGACCCCACACCGCTTGTGAGATATTGTGTAAGGACGTATGGGTTGGATGTTATTTGAAACTTTTTAAATTAACAAGAGGAGAGAGCATGGGTTTTAATGAGTTGAGATTTTTTAGAGTACAATCAGGCCACTCTGGATCTATAGAGATATATATATTTCTAAAGTTGAGTATATTTTTTTAAGGCCCATAATGAATATATTGCACGACCCTTTTTCTTTTAGTCACTTGTCTTGAATTAGTATCAAGCCTGAGCTATCCATCCAGCTCTGACATAACTATCTTTAAACTCGTAAAGCCTCAGGAAGAGTCTCCCCAGGTAGTCGTCAAACTTCTCCCATGTAGATTGGGCCCAAAGATGCAAATCACTTTAAATATCTAAAGACATATCTCTCATTCATCTCCATTTAATATTACTCTTTTTTGAGCTCATCATTATTGTACTTTTCTTTTAGCCCATTTTCAGAGTTCTACTCAGGAGTTTATACAACTTGATAATTATATATCTTTATGCACATGTACAGCCGAATCTGAATGTAAGGGTTTAAAAAAATCCTTTACCGAGATTGTAATTTATGTTAAAGCTGTTTGAACTATTTCAAATACTTGAGAGACTCTTGACTTTATAATCCATTATGTTTAAGACCGGAGGAGAGGCACCCTGCCAAACTGAAAGTGCCCCAAATGTCTCATCAAATACATTCCCAATGTTTCTTAAACTACACCTCAGAAATTCCATCATAGTAGAATTTTTGGGATTTAATTAGATTTACTGGGAAGTTATTAGGCCTAACTTCTAAATACCATGATTATTCCATATCCGAATCGCATGAGGACGATTTTGAAACTTAAATATATTTTAAAGGTAAAATCTCGGAAATCCCTGAAACTCGGGAATCCCACCTGCGAGGTACTGGTTGTAACCGGTGGCGGTATATACCAGAAAATCACAATACAAAATCCAACCATCCCTACATGCATAAACCCATTCGAAACCTTTTGAATTCCGTGTATCACAATCTCCATCATTGATCTCCTAGAGTTTAGGAGTTGAATAGGAAAGACCAGGCAATCTTCCAACGTGTGCTTTGAAAAAAACTAGGTCCAACTCCAAAAAAAGAAGTTGATTTTATCACTGGAAATTTTTTCTGTCTGTCATCCTATACCAAAATAAACCAAGAGATGCAAAATCCAAAAGTAAAGATGAAATAAAATAGGGAACCTTTCTTTTTTTTTACATAAGCCCAGACTCCCGAGTTTTGTCTGCAAGTTGTGTAATCTGGTTGATGCGGTTTGAATTTCCAGCTAGGATGTGTACCTTCTCAAGGGCTCGCGAGGATCGAGAAACTCAAAATAAAATGTAGAACAAGCTGTATGCAAATCTTTAAAAGGATTTACATTAAACTTTCTCCACCCACTTGGCAACTTGAAGAATACAGACAGAGAGTCCCCTCTGCCTATCATCCCTACCTGGATCCTCAACCCCAATTTTATTTTTATCAGCATCTTTAGAAATAGTTCAAATCTTCCCGATTGAATAAAATAAATGTCCATATACCCACAAGGATAAATGTCTAGGAATCAAAGCTCTCTCTCTCTGTATGTGCATTACATGTATAATTTAATCCGATTACCCATGCAGATGGAACGAATTTGGAGATAAAAATAAAATATTACATCTTGGTCTGCACGTTTCTAAAAATTATTGGGATTCTTGAAGTGGTCTCATTTCCCACAGATATTCTTATTACAATATCCCACAATCTGCAATCCACCAGAAAATGATGAGAAAAAAAAACACTTTTCAAATGAAACAAATAGATACCTAGGTCTGGAAGTGTCCTTCTATAGCCAGGAATCCGGAGATTGGATCCTTCGACCGAATCTTCAACTTTTTAGACAAAAAAAAACTCATTCCTACACCCGGGTGAAAAAGAGGGGAAAAAAAGTTTCGGGATGAAGAGGATGAAAGTGGGCTAGGAGGGGAAAACAAGGAGGTCCCAGAGGTGTCCTTATCTCGACAACCTCTTCCCTCAGATTAACGAGGGCTTCATCCCACATCCTCTCTTACGCTCATCTACGAAGAAAAAACAACAACAACAGGGAAAAACAACATCTTCACATATCCAGTTCACCCCGACCGGAGAGGAAGGTCTTTGTCCCCTGGCTATCTATTCTAGATATAACATGAACAATGACAATACTATGTCCAAGTGTAGCTCTGCATTCTCTCGATATTATTTTCCTTGGCCTAAATGAGAGGAAAAAAGGCATGTTGGATCATCAAGGCGATGGAAGTGAAAGAGAGTTGGCCCTACGGTATAGAAAGTACCAGTGTGGACACTAGCTTTGTACTAGTCTATTGTCATCTTAGTGGATGATGAGTATTGTATTTGTAGTAGCCGTGTCCTCTTGGAGATGATATTGTCGTTGGACAGAGTTTCTCTCCCTTGAAGGGGAGTGGGAAATGGTCACTAACTAGTCTTGGCTAATAGTCACATGGCATTTGGCCTGGTCAAATGGGAAACACGCGATGATATCAGCGGAGCTTTTTCTGGAGAATTCTGGGGGGAATTAGATGGCCACGGGGGGGGGGGTATGGATCTTTTTTATAGATTGTTGTTGTAGCTTGTAGTGTAGTTAGGCAATAGTATTAGATACAAATGAGCAATTGTTTTTCTTGAGGGATGGTAAAAAATTTTTTTTGGAATTAGTATTAATTGTTAAGATAGGGTGGAGACTGGTGGTTTTTTGCGGGAATTGATTGAGGACTTTGTCATTAGTCATTGCATTGCCCCCACCGCCCAAATTTTCTAGCTTGGGAAGGCCGAGGAGAAATGGTTCCAAGGGTTTTCTTTCTTTTTACAATGAGCCCCGACTTCTGTACCACTAGGTCAGATATATTCTGTAGCTTGTAGATCGTGTCGTCCTGTAATCCTTGGAATTTCCAACTAGCCTTGTCTTTTGTTGTGTGCCCCACGGGGAGAAAGTGGAGGCGACAGAACGGACAAAATATACTTTGACATTCCATATATGAAATTTTTCTCTGGTCCTCTCTCCTTCTATTACTTTGGCCGAGAAGATTTCTTGTCATCTCTGCGTCTGTCGTCACTTCCTTCTAAATATAAGTTGACACACAGACTGAGACTACACGAACGAGCCCTACAAAGAAACTACTACACAATCAATACAGAGAGGTACTTCCGGCCGGGTCATATACTCGCCTCATCCTCAATCGACTTTCATAGGCCAAAAGTATATCCACATCTCTATATATATTTTTTTGTTATTCCAAGGGAAAACTCGCTTGGGTCTTGGAAATAGAAAATTACTCGAGATTCTTCCAGTTTTTTCGAATACTGTGAGAGTTATGCTTTTTCCTCGAGCTCTGCCCATAATATATAAGTAGTAGTGCAGTGTGAGCACATGTAGACAATAACATGCCGACAGTATTTCAAGAAACGTAAGCATTTTAATATCTCCTCATGTAAGCAAGTCAAAAGCAATAGCAAAGATCAGCAAGATCTATTAAGCGATTCTCCCTTGACTTGCTAAACGTTAGATTGGGGAAAAAGGGCCGATACGTCGTTGAAAAATATGGTCCATAATTTACTCTCTCCCTTCAGAGCGGTGCCACTGCCCGAGTGAATGGAAATGTGCGTAGTAGCCCAGGTATTAGTATTAGGACTAGGATGTACAATGAACATATATTAAGATGGTTATTATTTGCCAACCCGGTGGAGATTTCCACATCTCCAGACGGGCAAATAAAGTTGCTTTTCCAAAAGGTTCCACCCCATCGGGTTCACGTCCCATGGAGTTGTACAATTTTTTACCAAAGTCTCCATCCATTACGAACCCTACAGTCTACAGACGCTTGTCATGAATGACTACAATCGAGAGCAGTCTCCTTATTATGCAAAAGTAAATAGCCCCGCTCTGGTTTATGACCTCGTCCCTCTTTCTTCTCCCGAAGACGGTCTGGTTGAGCTGGAATAGGGTAGACCAGGTAATATATAATTCTGTGATGAAAAAAAAATAAATTCAAAAACCGAAATACCTACGTTGCCGTAAGCATAGGGAAGGAAGATTTGTGTAGTAATGTGTAGCAGGTTTGGGAGGTTATTATTATCTCTGAGGGCCCGGGCCTTAGACTTACTTTCCTATGCAAACAGACCCAAAGGGCTTTTGGATTTTGACAAAGGACTATAATATATTAATGGACTATTACTTAGTAGTACAAAGTCGGAGAGTCAGGACTCAGGAGTCTGATCCTCTAATATAGAAGAATGGCTCATATGGATAGGCAGTATGTAAAATATTATTTTAGTAGTAATAATAAGTGAACAGCCCTTGGGTTCATGATCTCTCCTTGTCTCTTCCAGCTTTATGGCCAATTTCTGCTCTCTGCTTCTGTCTTGGCAAAACTGGGGCGGCATGCGGAACTTTATTTGTTTTTTTTCCTTCGACAAGATCCACAAGCCAGAACTAGAAGAGTTAGTATGGGACCACAAATTTATATTTCCCCAAATTGTGATACTGCCACACACAACAGAGGAGGAGAGATGCAGAATCTTATTGTAGGAACAGCCTCGTATCATTATACGACATTAACTTCATTCATTGTAATGTTATTGAAGGCGAAGGCGGAGAGAGCCCTAGGAGATAGAGGGGGGACGGGGGGGGGGGCTTCGACATTTGATTTTTTTTATGCCGAGGAAATGTTCGCTTTTTTAAGGATAAAAAAAATAACTCAAAAGAGCGGAGAAAGTCAAGAAATATGGAATGGTGGAATTACTTACGGAACGATGTAATAAAATCGAGCCCAATGGCCACTTGTACTCCTAAATCATTCATGTAGTAATTGATGTTTACAATTTATCATTGGAATTTCCCAAAGAGTCCCCAGGTGAAGGTGGGGATGTGGCGATGGGATCAGGGAGCTGTAGGGAAGGTCGTATGGGTTTTACCCGGACTTCTTTTTCGTAGGTCATTGTAGTTTTACTGGTGACTTAGATTGACCCAGAATGAAATGGGTGCATTTTTTTATAAACGCTGGAATAGGCTGAGGTAAGATGATTATTAAGTATCGACAGATACTTTATGCGAATGCTCTTGTGTCCGTTCGTCCGTCTGTCCGTCCGTCTGTCCGTCCCTCCGCACGATTACGCTCGAACGGGTGAACCAATCTTCATGAAACTTG
>JAQFYM010002776.1:0-21651 GCA_034694785.1 Agrenia bidenticulata
ACACGGCGTCTCTTCGTCTCTACAGCTACCAGGGTCGTAACACTTACAAAGCACCACCCTGGGTACATCCACTTTGATAATTTGTTTAAATAATTTTTGCATTACATTAGTCATAGTAATTTTTTATTGAACATGGTCTCTGTCAACAATAAAATTAGAAGAGTAAAAGTGCGATTCGTCCTTTAACAATCAAAAATGAAAACAATAAGAGTTTTCTTAGAACGCTATACATTTTTTGTAGTTCTGAAATTCGGAACGTGATTTCGTTTATGTTATTAGCTAATAAGATCGTACTGTATTATATTGACCGATACTTACAACGGAGCATACTTCCCTTCAAACAGACTCTTCGAAAATCCATTTAGCCAAGCTTACTGAATTTGATTAAATATTATTATTTATCCATGTAAAAGCGATACAATCATCCATCATTTAACTCGAGTATTCAGTTGGTTCAAGTTGGTTGTTTGTTGACTATATTCATTAAAAAATATTATCTACTGACAAATGATAATAAATCCCAGATAAAAAATCTTAAGTGGTAAAGCGAATAAAAAAAATAAATCGTAAAAGCTGTTAATACGTCTCATAATTTAGACCCCATATTTCATAAACATATTTACTACCCTGTATTTCAGTCACAAAAGTCTTCCACATATATGTATGCTATGAAGGAAATTTTAAGAAGCTTCTTCTGTGACGCATTTTCTACGCTTTAAAGAAGTAAGCGCCAGTGGGGAAGGTGAGACACTCTGGAGTTTCTGGCTGTCCATACTATTTCCATACGATCCGAACAAAGTTGAGTCCATAGAACTATATACTAAATACAAGTCTATGCAAAATAAATTGGCAAACTTGAAGCCTACAAGTAGAGAGAATGTGCCAAAAAATTCAGAATGAACTTAAAGTATGAAAAGCACTTGGACTTCAAGCGGTGACTATGAGTCGTCCATGCTGCCTCCATGCCTCTATGAAAAAGTTACATGCACATGCCGGGTTTCGACTTTTTCCAGTCAGCCTTCGAGTAGCCCACTATGCATGCACTACTTTGTAGTAGTGTGTATTTTAATTTGCAAGCTCTCATGCAAATCTCCATTCTAAATCTAAATGAAGAGACATGTAGGTGAATCGATGCGATAAATAATAAATGGTCTTGCGAATTTTTACAAGTCAAGAAGGGTTGCATTGCATAACATGCCAGAGCCATTCGCATTCGTTTCTCGTATCCTAACCTAAATCGTTTGACTAAACAAGAAGATCGAGTTTGATCCATGGTCATACATGGCAATTCGTCGCAGTTTCATCAAGTTTTATTTAACTTGAAATTTTTTTAGCGATTTCCTTTGTACTGAAGCCAACGCCAAGTCAGATTATTTCTCTGTTGGAAGTGCAACTGTTGGAGTAGTTTGATATAAAATTATGAAAAGTGAAAAAAATCTCACGTACATGCTTGCAAAACTGATGCATAAATGTACTTACTAGATTACAGTCAGTGTCAATTTTCCTCTTGAAATATTTGAAATGCTAGGGTATTCGTATGTATTTACATAGAACGTAGCTTTTAAAAATAAATAAAATATCTGCATTTGTGATTTGACTGATGCTGAGACTTGTCTTTAGCTCTCTTTGCCCTTTAGTCTGGAAAAGGCATTCACCTACTAATAGATGATGACGACCGAGACATTGGACTTGGACTGTGAAACTGGAAAGGAATCCAAGATTGAATATCCTACAAAGCATACAGAGTAACAAGGAACTAGGAACTTATCTACGCAAATAAGACGATGGGATAGCTTCAATGCTTTAGACGTCTTCCAAAGGTTCTTAAACTGAACTTGTTTCGTTTCCTAAAATAACTCAATCAATTTTTACATGTCTAGAATCAGGGGCTTGGGAAAACTACAGTCACCACAGTGGTGGGCAACTAGACTTTGAGACCATGTGTAATGGGTGTAGGACTGTCAATGATTGGCACATGGCCACTCTTTACTTAACAGGGTAAATGTTCAGTCAGTGAGGATGTTGCGAATGTAAACGAATATTTATAATTACATTTACATGTGGTATGTAGAAGATAAACAGGATAAATGTTTGAAAGGAGAACCTTCGAAGGGAAAGCCATTTATAATGATTTCATCGGTTAGATTGTTTTCTCATATTTTGTAAGTTTTAATACCAGATTATTGCTAAGTTTAAATCTTATCGAGCGATATCATATCATCATCACATCATGATATGCAAATTATAAAATAAAAAATGGCTAGGCATTATTTTTTACTGAACCAGATTAAATTAATTTTAATCGGTTTGAGAATACGTACGTTGTTGCTGACAGTCATTGATAATAACTAATCTTAAGCCGTCGCATTACCGTCCCAACACCTTAGCTATTTCAATCAATAGTGTATCCCGATCAATTTCCAGTCTATTTCAATAAAATTCATCATCTTCATCAGCATTTCCATTTTTGCCACTGGTATTCTTCACTTGTTCCTGGTTCTTGTACATATCTGCCACTTGCTGAGAGCTCGTAGCATCCTCAATGTTCTTATCTTCGCGGATCCGTAAAAACCTGGGAAATCTAAGAGAGACTCCTCGTTGACTGTCAGCCTGAAATTCAATTCAACGAATATTTTACTTCTTGATCTTGATTATTAAAATTCTAGAAAATAATTATGTTGCATTGCTTAGGTTAAAAAACACGCATGCAAAGTGAATTGTCTTACGATTCCTTCAGCCGCAGTATGAACCGGAGACAAGGAAAGATCCGCACATTTGACCTCCCAAACCTGAACTGCATCAAACCATTGGTCAGGAGTCAGTTGGGAATTAAACCTGTAGTACGACTTCGCTGAAGGGATGACATGAGGCTTAAGGAAGTCAGAATATGTCTGCAATTGTTCGTCCGTAAAGCCGGTTCCAAGCTAAAAATAAATTAAATAATCTAACCATTATAAATACCGACTAAAGCCCCAACGATCACCTCTGCATGATTAGTTTTCGAAGTCGTGCAAAACTTAATTAACTTAAACCATTTAGAGACCAACCTTGCAAATAGTCTGATAAACTTCCTCATCGGGATCGTAACAAGCCAAAAGAAACCCTCCGTAAGTTCCAGCTCTCTTTCCTTTTCCATAGAATCCACCAATTACGACTAAGTCGAGTGAATCCCCTCCACAGTCCATGTAGTCTTTCTTCAATTTCAGCCATTTCTGAGATCGCTTTGCAAGTTCATATGTTGCCCTTTCGTCTAAAGTTTTAACCATTAATCCTTCACAGTTTCCTATAAAAGAAAACACACAGAAATTAGAATAAGATTCCATTGAAAAAAAATCCAAAAACATGCATTCTTTACCTTTAATAGACTCTTCTAAGAATTCTTGAACTTCTTCCATACTATCTGTGTCAAGACTCGTAGCAAAGACAAATTCTCCTGTTACCTCCTGAAAATGTTCCAGAAGAAGCTCTCGACGCTTTACCAGCGGTTCTTTTATTAAAGATTCTCCATTCAGGTAAATGAGGTCAAATGCAAAAATGCAAACTTGAACTTTAATTTCTGTTTCGTTCGCATTCTAAAATTTCAGTATAAAAAAATGCACATCAATACGAATAAAAGTGTACCAGTAGCGATTGATTGTCGTTAAACAAACCTTTTTTTTCCTGGTAGACAATACTTGAAATGGAAGGATAGTTTTATTTTCGATATCCCAAGCCACAGCCTCAGAATCCATGATGCACGACTTTACAGTACCTTTGCTTTTTATGCAATTGCTAAATCTAGATATAATATCAGGATACTTCGATGTGTTATTCTCTTGATTTCTGCTGTAGACGTTTAATGTTCCGTCGTCTGACATATGAATCTACAAATCCAAAGTTTTAATATATCATTTATTTTGAACTGGACCATATAATATGCAGTCATATAGTTGGGTGAATTTGCCAATGGGTAACACACCTGAGCTCGCTCCCCGTCGTATTTATACTCGCAAGTAAATCGAATGCCATCAAAGCGCTGCAAAACGTCAGAGACTCCCTTTGTCGGTTGAGCCAACATAGGTCTAGGAGGAATTCCAGGGGTTAACTTACATCGCTCTTCTACTCCATCAACTCCTACTTCGAGCAGGGCTTTGACCATAATGTCATAGTTTGGACACTCGCTGTGAAATAAATAAAACCTGCGTTTATAAATTGATTTAGAACAATTTTCATCCGGCATAGATTATTTCACCAAATACATACCAAAAGCACGACTTTATAATGAAAGCATGTTTTTCAAGACTAGCTTTCAATCCATCAGCAGACATTTTTTTCCCAGCGTTCAGAATTTTCGGTGGCCAATCTGACATATCTTGATCTGGAGGAGTAAGAAATGTTGCTTGAGCCAATGCTTGCAGAAGCGATTGTTCAGCCAAACCGATCCGTAGTTTTCCAGCAAGAGATCTAGTTAAATATCTGGCCTCTGAAAACTTGCAAGCCACGAGCATTGAAGTTATCATGCTTATCTTTTTAGCTTGAACCTAAAAACAAGTTATAAGAAACATAAATTAATATCTAGCTGAAGAGCTGATAATAAAGGGGATCATCGTTTCAGTGTAATAATACTTACAGCAGTCCCATGCATATTAGCTACTTCTTTTAACTTGTGAAAGACCCCGGACACAGACAGAGGCTGTGGTTGAAACAAAGTCTTCTGGTTGGATCTGCTATTTTCTGCAACTAGCCCTAGATCTCCCAAAGTCCCAGCATCTGATTTTATTCGATCGAGGCTTCTTCCAGTTGCTTGAGCTATAGCTTTCATTATATTGGTTTCGGCAACTCCCAATTCAATACCTGCAATAATAAAATTCGTGCGTGAAATTGGAGAAATTATAGAAACGAAGCGAAGTTACATAAGCCCCAAATACCTTCATACGCAGGAGCAAGTTTATTAAGACAGAGATAAACACTATACAACAAATCCTCAGGAGTAAGAAGGATAACAGATCGGAAGTAATTTGCCAATATCTCAACAAATTTCAGTCGGCTACTGGTGGCTTCGATTGCTTCCAGAGTTTTTGACAGTGCCAAGTACGGTACTCTAAAATGGGGTAAAAGGTAAAAATGAATCATTAAGTTGATACGCTTATCATATAATCGTCTTCTCATCTGCTAAATCATAATTAGAAATAACAAAACCCTACTTTTCCCCTCGCTTCCACGAGGCATCATCCAATGGGTGATAGTGAGATTTCCCAGGATTGTAATCAGAGTTCCATCCTTTCGACGATGCCCCACCACCAAGAGTTGGGATTTTTGGCTTCACATTAGCTGTTTCCTCGTCAGTATCGGGATTTGAAACCAACTTAACTTTATCTTCATCTTTCTCAACTTTGACCGCAGACCCATTTTTGTCTTCTTTCTTATCTTTGGTTTTTGAGTGGTTATCGTCTTCTTTTTTTCCTTTGGTCTTTGACTTTTCCTCCTCCTCTGTCCCCCTTTTCCCCTTGGAACCATTGCGATCCTCTTTCCCCTCCTTTTCAATCTTAGTTTTATCTTCCTTCTTAGAACTTCTACTTTTCACCTCCTTCACAGCTTTGGGACTGATGCTTTTCTTAGCCTTCTCCTGGGTTTTAGATTTTTTTTCAGGAGATTCAGACTTTTTTTTCTGGCCTTTTTGATCCTTTTTAACTGCAATTTCTTCATCACTGTCTGACATTGGTTCTTTAACTTTATCATCTTCAATCTTTGGTGAAACAGTGCAATTTTTTGTTTTCTCTGGATCTTCAGAAACTTCAGCCTCCATCCTCTCTGGCTCGCTTTCACTGCTGGAATCTTGAATGACGATACGTCTTCGGGATTTCTTAACTACCTTGCTCTCAGAAGCCTTACGCTTGGCCGATGAACCCCTGTCGCTGGACTTTCTCTTGCTAGACTCTTTGGTAGCATCCTCTTCTTCCTCGGAAGAACTCTTTGATTTTCTTTTCCTTCCAGTTATCTCCTTCTTGACTTCTTTTTCGGGTTTATTTTCAGATTTCGTAGGCCTTTTAGATTTTTTCTCATCATCATTCTCCGCAGGTTTTAAGGTCGGAGTCTCAGATTTCTTAACTGGTGAAGAAACTGGGCTAGAGTTGGAGGATTTTTTGAAAAACTGACCTATTTTCGTTTGCTGCATGTTGGCAACGGATAGGATGGATGGATTATTACAAGGTGATAGATAAAATTTTAGCCAATGAGCCTGCAAAGATTTAAAATTGAAACTAGTTTACAGCTGCATTGTATTTTAACTATTACTTATACCAAATACCAAATCATATCTTCAAACTTTTAAATACCGAAGCCAAGAATAAACTGGTCACTGGCACGGTAGTTGAATTTCAACAATCATTATCTGTGTTACTATTTTATTATTATTAATTGTGAATTCTAAAACCACACCAACGTTTAACTTTTAATATTTTTAGCTTATAGCTAAGTTCGGAAAAGATAAATGTGTCCTAATTATGATTTCAGATTGAATTAGTATTTGATAATCGTTTAGTTTATGAATGATGGAAATATGTTTTTATACCGCCAACACTTACCTGACGAAATTTTACAGGACTTGCAACAATATTGTAAATACTTCGAACGAACAGTTGATTCTGAAATACTTTTAACATTCACTCAAGCCTTGACCCATGGATGATTTGGATTCGTAATTAACTCCAAGATCTTAATTAATATAATTTAAACAAATTAAAATTCTTTCAGTTCCGAAATCTACGCATGCAGTGAACTTGTTTTGAACTTCAAACTTCAAGAATCGTTAATGAAGACACAAGGCACAGTTACCGCGTTCGACTTTCTTTTCCCGCAATTTTTGATGAGACTCAATAAATTGACCGGGGCACATTGAGACGAAGACAAAGTGAGTAAACATGATTAAATTAATTAAAGTGTTTTCATCAAGAGTTTCAAAAATGGGTAAGCTTTAGATTTAACAAGAAAGAGTATTGCTCGAAACCATTTTATTATACTAAAACTACCTTCTGAAATCTAAAATAGTCAGAAAAGTGGATGCTCTTGGGAAATGTTGTTTAAACAACACCGAAAGATTTCATTTTCATATGCCCTTGTCTACTATTCTACAAAGGTAAAGAGTCTCAGTTGGTAATTTGGGAACTTTAAAACGTTTATTAATTTATCTTATCTCTCTCTCCGTCTCTCCCATGTTCTATCAGAGTCCATCAGTCCCATCATTTACTGACTGCCCTGGCCATCAGTCACATTATGAAAGCTGTCCCCTCATGACGAGGTTTAGGTTATCCATAAGAGGAATTGTCTTCCAAAGAAAAATGACAAGGGCATTCAAAGAAAGTTTGATAGTTATTCATGGTCCAGTGTCAATAGGTTCACCTTGCCAATTCAATTTCTAAAATTAGATCTAAAGACCACTACTGACACTCACAACGTCGTCTCATCCCATCGAACCCTTTCTAGCTTGGAATAAGCAGGTAAACTTGTAAATTTTAAGGCCGCACACAAAACACCTTCCGGAGGTTTTCCGTGGCATAACAATCAGCTCACTACCTAATTGTCGTAACTCGATCAACTAATGTATGGGCAACCTAACCACCCGACGTAACCTAACCTTCATATCCATACCCTTAGACCAATGGCAGTATATTTCCATTGTTGGGACGCACAGGGCCGAATGTTTATAAACAGGAAAGTAAAAGTGAAACTTTTTTTAAATGGAAAGGCCAAGTTTAGTCGAAGGAAGTATTTTTAAACGACTTTCCTATTCTTACATTTAATTTTTTTTAAATACATTTTTCCAATCCAGTTGTATGTATGGCAAATAGGAGTAAAGACGTTAAATAGTATTAACATGAGCTTAATTAGTATTAATATAGCATTTGTGAGACACATTGTTTTCCTATTTGTTAGATACAACACTCGACCATCAAATTCCCATCAAACAATGCAGTGGATATTTATGTGTATTTATAATTACAAATTACAATAATCTTATTGGGTACACATATCGTATGAAGCAAGTTTTACTTTTATTACAGTTTAGTATTTAAAAGGAAACGGAAATGTGTGTAATGTATAAAAATGAGTTTTTATGACCACACTGAGCTTTTGTTGTCAATTTTTACTATCTTAGATTTAATTGATTTCTCACATTTTCCTATGATTTCAGTCAGTGAACTTATTTGCAAACGATTACCCGAGTTTGACTAATATTTTAAATAAATACCTTACCCTTACTTTGAGTGTGGCAGTATGCTTCAAATATTTCCATAAGCCATTGTCTTATATATCTAGAGGTTAGACATGCGATGGTAAGGAATTGGAATTAATTACTTGTATCCTTAATAATTAGACAGCAATCATTTGAATCAGCTTGATGCGGCATCTTCTAACTGAAAATATTTGAGCTTCGATAAGTCACCGTGTTACCCCCTTGAGCGTCGATGAGTTCTTAATCCTCTCAACAGCATCGGTATTGCTGCCTTATCAAACGAAATAAGACAAACATTTAAATATTGAGCCCGATACAATCCACACAATCCAATCATAAATTGAACGCAAAAACTACCCAATCCTAAATGACAGGCAGTGTAATGTACAAAATATCGTAATCCTGTAATAAATAGCTACATTATAATTTGCCAATAAATGTCATCTAAACTCTAACCTATTCCAACCAGGCAAATTTATAACACACTTGCCACAATTAGGTGGGTCAAAGACAAGTCTTCAAAAATCTCTACATACCAACTTATATAGGTCGACTGGTTCAGACTTTCAGACTCTGTAGAATGGGAGTCGTAGTGCCTCACCTATGATAAAGAGGCCAAGCTTCCTTAAGCTTCCTCAAGCCCTTTTCAATTAATTTATTAACCCCCTGTGATCAATTGATGACGCTTACTCCTCGTCTCCTAATGTCCTCATCCAAGCCAATGAATAATAAAATCATTCAAGCTTATTTACATGATTCCCAGTACAGCTGACACCCTCAAAGTTCTACCTGACAATATCTGCTGCATGGATCGAAAAGTGCAGCTATTTAAAAACGCATGCATATTTCAGATATGTTTTAGTCTACATATAAAATTACAATCGTATGCAAGCCCCTTCTTAATCTTTTCGATCAGAGGTGATCAGGCTCGTTCTTGGAGGGATCACCCATCAATGACCTGAGTTTCCTTAATATATATACCTCTAGTTGTATCCACATAATTATCAGAAGTATGTACCTGCAAATGATCTTTATCTAACTTGATGATTCATCCTATAAGGACAATACTAGCTATTCTTAAGGTTTGGAAGTCTTCAGTCTTAAGGGTGTCGAATCAACCCCAGAGAACCAAAGAAGGGACCGGGAGTGAGGTCACTTTTGATGCTCGTCCCCTCAATCTTATGATCCCATCAGTAATTCATGATAGCATACTTTGTGCATTGAAGCAAATGGGCAGCCTCACCCTTTAATCCGTCGTATCTTCAAGTCTTGATTCTTGATATAATAGCTTGGTCATGTAGGTGAGATTATGTCGTCTATAATATTATTAGAATAGACATGGTCTTCCATATATGCTTATTTTGCTACCTTAATCTTAATCTTAATAGTCTGCTACAGAAAGTAAAAGTCCCTTCGACTAAACAAGAAGGTGGTTTGGGTCTCTCTCTCTCTCATGTGCTCGTGTATAGTTAGTAGTACATCTCGCAAACTTGTTCGTCCTTTGTGTATTTCCATATGTTGTGTGTGAGAAATGATAGAATATCCCTGAGAACAACGATGCTATATGAAAACATAAATATTGTTATACAGAGTGGGAAGAATGCACTGCAGTTTGTAGAGGTATACTAGTAAAGGCTTGGATGCTAAAGATTCCAACCTGCCAAGGTAAGTAAAAATGAGGCAGTAGTGGTGGTTCGTAGTTAGTTTCTGAAGTTAGTAAGTAAGTAAGGTGGAGTTGCAGACTTGTAGATGGGAAATCTCGGCCAAAAAGGAGATTTACATTAAGCCAACAGTTTAGTATACATATCTCCCTTCAATTGAGGAGCAACTCTTCTGTCTTGAATAACGAATTGGATTTTTTTTCGAAATAGTTTTTTTGTCAAGTCTTTTTAAGGAATTTGGTAAATATTAATTTCTGGCATTGGTCGGAGCATTAAAAACATTACGACGTAACGAGATCAACTCTGAGTAAAGCCGGTTTTAAACGTTTCAGATTTGGAGTGGGATTTAAAAGTGTGCTGAGATTTCAGTTGCAATTTGTTGACTGTGGATTTTGGGGTTTAAGGAAACCCCTTGTTATCCTCTGGATTGTTTATCCTCCAGATTGTTAACCACTGTTGGAACTGTGCTAATGCCTTAACGCTTAACTGGATCCATTTAGATAGGAATAAACGGAAGGATTTGATATTGGGAATCCGAAGTTTGGAGATACTAAGGTAAGGAGAAGTGATTGTTTTGAGTGTTAGGCTTATGTCTGTATATGAAAATGACAGCTCCTGTGGCATGATGTTTCAAACTAGGCTTAATCTGGTTCGTCTTTAATTATAGAATCATTGATTAAAGGATGCACTATTGCTCACGTGTGTCATGTCAACATTCATCTTTCACACTATTAGTAATATAAATCATAAAAGAATCAGTTGAACGGTTTCCAAAAATTGATTTTCAATTCCATCTCGAAATCTTTTAAACAAGAACTTCAAATATTTCCCTTGATTTGAAACCATAAAATGAAGGAGCTTATATAATTTATAATGGTTTACATCCATTGATATTATTGAATCAAAGTACTTTGTTAGTGTCTCCACTTTTTTGTATATCCCACAACACATTCTTTAGTACACTTGTAAGGAAAATGCATTGATATGATTCATATCAATGTGTACAATTTTGACAATTTCCACACTAAAACCACAACTGAAATCCGAGTAACTGTTCTATTATTCTAAAAGGTTTGTTTGGAATTTGTAAAACAAAATTCCGAAAATTATTCTAAACTATAAATATGTAAGCACTTTCAGTTCACTTGCTCACAGGAATTAATTCATATTATAATACTTAAAACAAAAAAACTTTTATTTTCTCCTAAAAGTCCCAAACATTTCTCCAAGATTACAGGTAACACTAACAGGATAGAATAAAGTATATTATTTCGTACTTATGAAAACAAAATTAATCTAATCTCATTTTTTAAAGTCTCTTTTCATAGTTGTGTATTAGTTTAAGATGGGAAAAGTGTGTCAGTGGGATCCGGACTATTTGGACCAAACACTTTTCCTCACTTGGTCAAGGTGTTGGCTTTTAATTGAGTTTTAAACTCCAAATTTTAATCTCTTTTAAGTTTTAAGGAACTTAAAGAGTATTATTTTATACTTGAGCTACCTCTTTATGGTTTAATATTAAAATACCACTCTATTAATGTATACCAACATATATATACATCATGTTGATACATCCTCTGTATAATTTCATCAACTAATACAAAGTCTTATAAGTTTTCCCAAAGTTGGCTTAGCTTCATACACTTCGTGATAGTTTGGCAGTTCGAACCAACCTCATCATCCCAGGCATATCTTTACAGACACAAGAGGCGTTTTGGGTCTTGGCCCTTTGTATTAAAAATTGAAAGGCTAACAATACAGTGGAGATGTTTAATCTTTGGCATTTTTTTAACCGTAAAGAATGAAAAGTGTTAAGCAGCTTTAAAAAAACTATATTTGGGAAGAAATGCATCTTGTAAAAACTGAAAAATATTAATCTATGGTTAATTATTTGGTTGAACAAGCGGTTAGTAAGGAACTAGACCGTAGTAGGCTGTAGGTAAAAGGATTTTTAAAGATAATATATCATATTGGCAATTAATTGACACTCTGTTTACTTTGAGCTTTGAGCTTACAGCTTTTCCATGCACTTTAAATGTTAATTCTGCTATAAAAATATTAATAAAAGCTGTTTGCAACTGAAACCTTTCTATTCTGCTTGGTACGTCGTGTGAGGGCCTGGCCCTTCAACCTTGAACTCACGCAATTTTCAGCATGCAAATCGTTTTTAAAATTTCCATAAATAATTTTCGACTTGTTGAATCACTTTTTAAATACTTTTTTCACCTACAAAATCCACTGTATAAAAAACTCACCTCGTACAAATACAGTAGCAGGTTGTAAAAAAATTTCCAACATTTATTAATTTATTAGTTTACTATGGGTGGACAAAAAAAGCTTTAAATTATTCAGAATGGAAATTAGATAATTTCCCCAATAGTTTTCACACATATTTGGAAAACCTAACACTTTCTGCGATCTATCCCTTTGATAGTAACAGAGTTTTTTTGACGGTTAGGCTGTCACTATTTCTCATGTGTGAATCTTCACTTTTCGTATGAGCTATTTTTTTCTAGAGACAGCCTATTGTTCTTCCTTGTCATTAAGCATTCTATTTCCCCTCATTTGTTTCACTTGATCATGAGGCAAGAGACCGTGTACTCAGCCACACTGCACTATACCCACTGCCACTGCTACCATTTTCACAAGGATGATGAAGGAGTTGTATTGGTTTGTAATGCAAATGATTTACAACCGACAGCTACTAAATAGTCTTATGTTCCGCTTCTTCTTCTTCTGCCTTGTCTTTAAACCAACTGTGTAATCGGGGATAAAAACTGATGATTAGTAAATAATGCAGAGTTGGAAAGGTGGAAACTCCTTGTATCTTCAGCAGGTTGAGGCTTAGAAAAAAATTGAGCTTAATCGTCATGAAAGTTTGTCCCCATAAATTAATCAAGTGTTCAAAGTGCTCCAAGCGGTAATTGTCATGAGCTCATGGCTAATACTGTTTGGTGAGCCTTAAAGACATAGGAAATACAATAGTGGACAATTTCTCAGTTGTTTTTCCAACATTTTTGCAATTCTAATTCAGTAAAAATCTTATTCCTGATATTTAGGATAATGGAGTTGATAGAAATGTTTAATTTAGTTGGGAAGATGTATTAAATTTATTTGTTTCAAATGTGGACAGGCTTAAACGTTAAGAAAACAATGCTTCTCTACACTTAAAAGTTATTAGAAATTTAAAACTCAAACTGTTGTCGGTACCGAACTGTTATTAAATATAGGTAGAATATTAAGTTACTTATTGATTAACGATGTTGTAGTATTATTATTTAACGCACCAAGGTTCATTGTTTTTATTTTACAAGTTAACTTTGTAAACATAAATTCCTACCCGATTGCAAATCACTTCTCATTGATTGGGAGCCAAAAGGATTTTAATTATAGCTTAAGTTTTAATCAGTATGGATCTACTCTAGGGATTGTAATATATCGACCTTTCAAATATAAATGCTTGATTACCCTCTCCTCATTTTATTATTTTTTGTAGCAATCGCCAAGAATTGCCAATAGGTCAAGTATTAATGACTTTTTTAAAGACTCCACAGTGTGGGGGCAAATTGTTAAATAGTTAGTGATTATCGATGAGCCAATCTAATATCCTATTTGTACTCATTAATCATGAATCAACAGAGTTAATAAGTTCATCAGGAATTTAATAGCCAATTTATGAATAAGTTTCCCCGTAATTGGTACAATAAGCCCATAAGAAGAAAAAGGTTGGGCCACCTTCTTCTTTCTTCCAATTGTCCTACAAATTATAGCAAGATCACAAAGGAAGATTTTATTTTGGCAGCTACATCATCGGCATCAGAAGGAGCCTGTGGAACAATTGTGTAGTTAGCTGGCAATTAACACGCACAAGTTAGGATATGAATACTTAAGTTATTTGAGGTTTGTCAGTTAACGCCCTGGGAGGCTAAGCGGCTAATTTTCAAATTTTTAAAGTTGCAGTGAGTTTCTAATTCGAAGAAATGCTATTTGAAATTTAAGAAATTATGATAAGTTCAAATAAGGAAAATTTGTTTTCTCTGCACATTTTAAGAGAAAACTATGAGCTTTTGTTTTTGTCTAGACGTCACTAGATTCTGATAAGATAAAATACTAGATTTTAAAAGCCGTTTACTTTGTCTAAAATTTATATGCATCAACAAGGCACGTCACCAATTCCTATTGTTTTGGCCTCACTATTTGACCCCTCAAGTAAAAGTTACCTTTGACAGGGAATGCCCCTCATGTTGAGACTGAGGTAGAGCCGAAACTTTAATGTCTAATAATTATAGATGTTTAAAGGGTATTGTTGTTTTTCGACAATTTTTTATCTATCATTAAATTGTTTATGATGAAAGAGTGACTAGGATCTTAAATCTTGGACAATTATCTAAAAGACTTTAGTAATTGTTATGTATTTATCTGTACTAAAATCATTACTTTTAAACCCATGAACTTATAGGCACGACAGAGTGAGCCTGGGATTGATAGCATCAGGGCTCAGCCTTTGATAGTCACTTAAATTTAATGGCTTGATAAAAGCTTTGGGCATTATACAATATGACATAGACTTAGTCAGTATCGATAAGTGTACTGATTATTTTTAGGATAAAACATATTAATTGTAGTCAGATTGAGGAGACGGAAATAGTTGAGCTAATTAAAATGTTTCAGTTGTGGAATATTCTAAAATTTATTTTGTATCTTGAAAAACTTTTGCTAAATTAAAAGTATGTCTTCTAAAAAGTTAAAACTGCTATGGGTAAAAAAATATTTCCTATTTAGTTTATATAATTGAATCACATTAGAGACAATTAACATTCCTAGTTGATAATCTGTAAACATTTAAGATAAGTACTCGTTGCATAACACTATGAAAGAGGATGTCTATTAATCTTGTTTTTTGAGTCATAAGGTTAATTTACAGAGTCAATTTCATGACGAAAATCTTTCACACAAGCATTCTGACAGGTCAATGTGGTAACTCCTTTACTTCTAGCAACCATAAACGCGAGAGTTATTTCAATTATTTATCCCAGGGAATTTTATTATAAAGCACTAAAGCAGTATTGTCATTAATCATTTCCACCTGGCTCTGTAGCAGTCATTTGGAATTAAATCTCCTTCTTACCGTAAACACAAGCTTTTGACTAAACTTTAAACCTGTGACATACAAACAAATTAAGAACTCTTCAAACTTAAATGACCTACCTGCGAGGTTAGAAAAAAGGCTAATGTTAGCCAACGTATCTATAAAATTTAAATCTGATTTGTAAAGGGCAGAGTATGGTGTTAGACAAAAACTGTTTAATCTCCATTTCATGAGAATTTGAAAAGGCAGAATTTCTGTTAAACTATAGCTTTTAAGGATTCTGAAAGAGTTGACATTCTCAAGCACTAGCAACTAGTAATAAAAACGTGGGGCATGAAACGAGATTAGATCT
Source organism: Agrenia bidenticulata (assembly GCA_034694785.1). Taxonomy (NCBI): domain Eukaryota; kingdom Metazoa; phylum Arthropoda; class Collembola; order Entomobryomorpha; family Isotomidae; genus Agrenia; species Agrenia bidenticulata. Next base: position 15,315 of record JAQFYM010002776.1, read on the forward strand.
TTTTAATCCACATTTGATTGTCAAATACAAGGTCCTCCGCGCACAGTCGGCATTGACAAGTTCTTTGAGCTTCCAATGAGCTCTATAAAATGTATGTAGAATCTGTCGAATCGGCCTGGGAAACTATGGCTTAATTGGTCCCCCTCTTCTAACTAAAAGATGCACAGATTATAGATAAAATTGAACTTTAATTGCACAAATTTGCAAAATCCAAGCCCCTTTCATTTCAATAAAACCTTAAGTCGGTCACATCAGAAAAGGACAACACATTCCGTGCGTAAGAGTTTTTTTTATGCCTCATCCTAAACTGACTGTGAGAATCTGACATTATGGAGCAAGTAAAAGTGATTTTTTCCTTTACCCCAAAAGTGTTATGTTTTAAAGTTTGTTTTTCAAGCCAGAGTAAAAATTGTATGTCAACTGATACGGGATTGAGATATTAGATCCATAAAAAACAGCCTGCAATCTGAACTATTCTTAAGAGCAGATCTGCAAGGGGTAAAGTAACATTTCTCAAAGCAGAAGATCTGAAGGTGAAGTTCGTGAACATTTTTCCCTTTACGACTCAGCAATTTTTGACCACATTTTCATTTCAGTTTTTCATACCTATGCACTCAATAGAGCTGTCCATAAACTATGTCACTATAAAGACGAAAACAATCATAAATCCTGTGATAATCAGTTGTCTCATCTTTGACACTAGCATTCGGTCAAGTAAAGACTCATAATTCCAAAGACACAGGATGAACGAAGTCTGTGTGTATAGCTTATGAACAGGCCATAGGTTGGAATCAGTCATTAGATTGAAAAATAATTTTCTCAACAGATTTGGCCCAATTGATGTTATAAATCTTTTCTGCAACTTCTCTTAGTTTGAGATTTATAAAAGCAGTATGGATGGATAGATTCATTCATCTCCTCAGCTTGTGGGTTATCAAGTTTACGCTGTCGTATCTTGTGATTGAATCGAGGGTATCACAGACTATGGAGCGTAAGCTTTCCATTATTCTTCCCAGGATCTGTATCAGCATAATAGGTACGATGTACTCTTGGGGTTAAAACGTTAGTAATGTTTAAGACTACCTCGACCTCGACTTTTGATGCATTAGTGGATCATTTGATATTGACTTGTTGGCTTGAAGCCTAAAATTATATACTTAGCCTGTAAACCTTCAGATTGTAGTTAGTAGTTGAGTTGTATTGTAAAAGAGACGGTAACTTTTAGAATGGTCAGAGAGTTTGTTGTAGAGATTTTAGTTAGGTGTTCTTAGTTACAATATTTTCAAGTGCTCTGGATTGATCTTGAGATGTTTTTAGCCAATGATATTGGTTTTTTACATTGAATAAAAGTCAAGTTGATTGATTTGATTCTGTAAGAAGTATAGTTTATAAATAGGCACAGTCATCAAAAGCGTTTGCAAAAAAACTCAATTCACAAAAATACCTTAAAAAATAATGACTTAGAGAAAAATAAATCAGTAAAGTTTACAAGGTGGTAAGAAATGTTTCAATTGTTACACTTTAAAAATATTATTTATGATTAACAACAAATGTAAATCAAATACACAGGCGACATTAACTAGTCAAAGATATATATATCAACTTTACGAAGCATATTTAATCCATACTAAGTCCCTGTAAACTATTTCACTATATGTTAGAAGCTTCACGTACACATTCTTTAAAAACTAACGTATTTTCAAGGTCAGTCAATCAATCTATTAACAAAACCACCACACTCTGGGACTAATATTATAGGGTACTATTAGAGTCATGGGTTACACACGATTGAGTTTCAATTTCATCATAGATAATACTTGTATCAATATGTAAGACGTAGCTGGAAGCAATGACTTTTAAAAAAATTAACAAGACATAAGGATGTCCCACAAACTACAGGCTTAAAAATTCTTACAGGATGGGTTGGGTCACTTTACAAGTCATAAGTTTTAAATATAAACTCACATTGTGATGTATACTGAAAATCCATTGGGTTTTTTTAAAATTGTTGTTTTGCCAGTTGTAATAAAACGTTACCTACTCATTGTTACTTAACTAACCCGAGTAACTTACTAACCTTTTTGCACTATGAGTGTCAAGTCTGAGATGTATGTTGAAGTCCTTCTGTAAAATACTTACCCATTCTTGGTTATAAATGCTCCTATTGAGCATGTAGTTATTTTGTTATGGTTTCAATCTTTCAATTGCTGGGTTCTAGTTAATCAAGAATCAAGGTGGAGGTGGTTACATTGTTGATGTTGATTGCATTGTTATCATTTAGGTGTAAAAAAGATGAGATCTTGAGTTCTTGACTGCATAAATTATATATAGTTTGTTTTTCAAGTGTATTACAGATATAGTAAGATTTTCTCGAGTAGGGTGTAGTAGGATAATAATACGGACTCTTGATGATACAGATAATCTTGAGATCTAAGGAAATGCATTCTTGGGTCTTGATTAGATTTTATATTTTTAATCTGGGCTTGACCACACCTTGCTTTAGTTTATTTGCTATAAATTCACAGCTTGCTTTCGTTTTAAGACTTTTTGAAGGATTTTGAACATCGATGCTTCATGAATGATTTTTTCTCAAAGTATAATGTTCCAATCTTTAAGGACTTTAAGGACTTAAAGGAATTACCTTAAGTAATTAATTTTTGATTAATATTTTGCCAGATATAATGAGTTGACAGAGTCGGCTAATTAAATTTTGTTCAATGCATAAAACTGAAATAAAAGAAAAGGGTAAAAACCACAGGTGACAGGGGCAACAGTGCTAAAGCATTACCTACACTGTAACAATTAAAATACAAAAACAAATACGGGATTACAATGCAAGTTAACTTTCCATTTCTATTTGTAAATAGTGTCAATCGTACGAACCCATCACACAGCGTGTGGAGGGGCACAAACTCTACAATCTCGTTTCTGCTAACAAACGGCAATGCATTAAATAAAACACAAGTGCATTGGGATATGTAAATCAAATAGCTTCTGAAAAGTAATTGTTTTAAGTTCTAAGGCAGTTTTTAGCACAATGAGCAATTTAATAAATATAATTTATAATTAACGCAGCACGCAGCTACACAGTCGGATGTGGGACCGTTCAGAGCTCACGTACACTGTTCGAAGCATTTTTTGTTTTTAATTTCTTTAAGGGAGTTACTGAGATATTTTTTAATTACACCCTTAAAGCTTACGTAGTTTGTGAATGGCCCTTGAATCAATAATCTGCTCAAAATCTTGAAACGATTTTTTACGAAGGAATAAACATTTCAAAAGCCACAAGCGCACCCTTGATTCTTATGATTGAGCATGGACAGGAGGATGAAAAAGTAATTAATTTCATTATGACTGAGGCTCACCCCCTTCTTAAAAGGTGTTTGAAAGGATTGTTTTTAAATGAAGAGGTGGTAGTGAAAACTATTTTTTTATTTTCGAATCGGGGCTCAAGTCGTAAATTAACTTTCGGGTGGTGTCAATTTCTTGTAGAAAACAATTAAGGCGACACACTCAAGCCCTCCCGTTTAAGAATGATTGATAATGATTAGGATGATGAGTTGAGTTTTTTTATCGAATTATTTAAATTTATAAATAGAACCCGTAGGATCCAATTGATTGACTTGTGTCTCAAGTCTCAGTCTCAGCGATTCAATGCTTTGCACCTGGATTTTGAGAGTCGATAGTCCATTTTCCTATTCCAAGTCCACAATTGATAGAAAACCTTTAAATGATCTTGCAAATGACTGCCGACGATGAGACAGTCTGTAAAATATAATTAAAGAAATATTCAATCCGTTAAGGTCCTTCTCTATAGCTTTGATTGAAAATTTCATGACGAGATGAGTGAAAAGTTTCGAAATAGATTTTATTTGGATTCATACGCGGATGTGCAGAGTTGCTTGTAAGTTTCGAGAATTTAGAAGGTAGAGGGATATGGATTTCAATCATTAAAACGTATTCAACCTTCTCCTAGATAATGAGATGATGAATAATATCTCTTTGAAGTCTGAGCAAACATTCGAGTCATTCGGCTATCAACAAGTCAGATTCATAAAGTCAGAGTCATTCTCATCCCTCATCATAAGATCTGTGTGTGTACATGTAGCTCCTATTATTCTAAGATCAACTCATAAAACTGTTAGCTTAAGGATATGGAGTCTCTTTTCTATTGTTGGGCAAATCAATAGTTGATGTAGTAGCCATGTCTTGCCGTGTACGTAGTAAGTGACACTGCCAAAAGATCGGACAACACAAATGCCAAGCAACACCGGTCGCTCTTTCAAGGAATTTCAATTTCGTTTCAACCTTCTCGACAGATTTCACTTTCTCTGTTGCTTCTCTCACCCCTTCGTCTTTTATAATTAGATATGTCAGACCGTGAAGGCTTGTGAAATAGGATCTCTGGGTTGTTTTCGAACATAGGTCTCTATTTTGACCTCAGGTAGTCTTGTTACAACAACAGGCTAGAAGAAGGTTGCTATTATGATTTTATGTTTGAACAGATTTGCCCTTGGTGATTGGAAAGCAAAGTATTTTCAAATCCGAACGGGCAGTTTGTTTTTGAATCCTTTGATTTTAATCGATTATTTCTGCCTATTTACCAAATGTTTTTTATGTGCTTTTGAGCCTTCCTCTACAAATCAAGAAACCAGGTTAGATCATTTGGTAGTGGCCCTTATGGCGATCTAAGACTCTAAAAAAATATGAGTTTATATGGGTGGAAGCAAGTTGGATTTACTAATGAAGCTAAAGAATGTCAAAAATTAGGGGTTTTAGGTGCCAAAATGTCAGGGTGTTGTTACAAGTGTAATTTGTAGATTTGTTTTCTTGTAGACGTCTGCATTCCAAGATTACAACAAAAATAAATTAAAAAGTGGATTATTCACGTCTGTAATAATAATAACACACTGGGTGGTGGGTTTTGGCCTCTATTGAACTAGCACTTTTGGCCTGAAATTTGTAATTATAATTACAATTACAAAACAAACTTTGCATACCCAAAACCACATCGTGTTGCATTTGTTATGAAAGGGAAAACGAAGGAAAATAATTACTACATGTGATGTAGCATTAGGTACTAAAACTCACACGGGGGCTCCTAAAAATTCTCACAAATGTTGGACAACTGTAATTTTCGAATTCAAAATCTTCTCACGTAATTGTAAATAGCCCACCAGACGTAATTACAATGAACTCAGGGTGTTATGTATATAACAGACCGATATGTAATTAGGGACCGTTCAGAAACACCTATCTGTCCATATTTTACAGTCTAAAATATCATAAACTATAAGACCTTTGACACTGAATACCCATCATGGTGAGCTACATATATGCAGTTACTGGATGCTCCTATGCAACTATGTACGTTGAAAAAAGAGCTGAAATAAAAAATGTTCCTACGACTGTGAAAATTATTTGAAAGTGTGACTGTCTAAGTGTCAAGAGTTCAACAGTCAAGCTAATTAAGGTTTAGTAGTTTTTTTAATTGCTCTGCTGTGTTCTTATTGTGAGCCGCCTCTCCAGGAGAGATTTTTTTAATGCGTGAGATATTTAAATATTTACACATTTTATTTAACTGCTGCTGCGTAAGTAATTAACATAGTAACTGGCACATTAGGGACTTGGACGTTCTAATTCTTTAATCAACACAGTCTGAGACTTGTTGACAAAATGTTTATTTCAGTGTAACGAGTGTAACTACCTATTTTTATGAAACTTTACTATTTTCTTATGCGTTCTTGCACATAGGTAATAGCTTCTTGTTGAATTTAAATTCAAACAAATTGCTTTGGAAAGAATTGAGGCTAAAACTTGTAAGTCTCAGCCCGACTTTAGAATGTGATTTGAGCCCTTGGCTTTAATATAATGGCGATAGAATTTGTAAATTAAATTAAAACATTTTAATTTATTTCAATTCACACGTTGAAATGGACAGGAGTTGGTTTGGTAGACACGATGCGGGCTAACCTCAATGGAAAAGTGTGCAACTACCGGTATTTCACCATATTCGTCTGTTTGGGTAGCTGATATATGCTAATGGCATTATTATTATTGACGATTGCGAATACCATTGAAAAAAGTGAACTCAAATTATGAGTTAAGAATAATATCTTGCTCTTCTTGAGAGACTTGTGATTGAGTTCTCTCACCTCTCTCTCTGCCTATTAAAAGTTAACTCATACTGTTATTATTGATTTAAATATATTTACTCTCGTGATTTTTAGCCCGTTCGTTAGGGCTTATATGATCACCAATGTCCGTCCGTCCGTCATCACGATAACTCTCGATAGGGTTGACCTAGAATTCTGAAATTTGGTACACACCACCACTG
>JAQFYM010002777.1:0-21645 GCA_034694785.1 Agrenia bidenticulata
GTTTATATGCCGAAAGAGACACGCCTTAAATTAGTTTGGACCAATCCAATTTTGTAATTTTACAAGTAAAAAAGCCCTAGAAAATAAAGCTGTATAGGGCCTCAAATTTCAACGGAGCCTCTGTATACAACCACATAAAGAATTAGTCTTAACAACTTAAATGCGCAATTGAATCGATATATGCTATAAGGCTAGTTTACTGTCGTCGTTAAAAGCGTTTTTTTTTTACCTATATATATTGTAAGTATAATATCGTACTGAATACGCAATACAAGTAAGTTTTTTTTTTTCCTAGTAAAACAAAGACATAAAATTTGCAAACGTATGTAATATTGTACAACAACAATTCTTACGCCTTTACATTACAAAAAGAAAACATTTCTAGTACATAAAGTGACCGTGTCAGTCAATCAAGCTGTGGATTAAACGTATGAATGCTTTAAAAAATGTTTTACAAAAATTGATATGTATAAAAAAATTGTAACTTGTTATTTATACACTTATCAAAACCTTGTTAGAATTGCATTAAACTATGAGTTATTACATGCATCTAAAAAAAAATTTTATTCTTTGTAAACCACACGTGTTTTTTATTTGATAAGATTTGTAATTTTATAACCATAAAAAAAAGTTAGACCCGGCGTTATTTGATCTTTTATGAGTCAACTTATTTTACTGAAACTGCTTACCAAATTTTTTTCTTGCGTACACCCCATATTCTTTATGATTTACCATAGGGTAAGAGTACACTATTTTGAAAAACCCAGAAAATAAAAGACTAAAATGAACGCATAGATGTACCAATAGAACACTTTTCTGCCGGTGTTTCCAATAAAAAAATACCGCTAGCTATCTACAAGATATATATAGAAATGTTTCTTGTTTGACGAACTGTAAATATATGCTGTCTGAATAAATTATATATAGTAGATAACACATTGAATCGTTTGCATTAACGGATACAGCCCGATAAGTAGACATTTAAAATAATATTACTTTTTTTTTGTATAAAAAAATTGGTTTATGTTAAAAGACTGTGCAATCATTGAACAGTATAATACTGGGATACAAAAAATATATTGTTTGTACATGCAATGTATATAAATACTTTTCTGGTAATTTAAATAAACTTTTTTTTTTATTTCTATTTTTCTATAAAAAAACTTTGTGTGTATCATACACATTACAATAATAATATCTTGAAATAAGTTCTTTTAAAAGTATACATGCTGTTATTATGTAAATATTGTTAAACAATTGCTTTGTGTGTAACTTATCCGATAGTTAGTAACGGTTGGTTAAAAATAATTTTTATTTGTTTTCATTAATTAAAGTTACATTTAGCTATAAAAACAAAAAAACATATTAAAAAAACTATTGGCTTTTATGCAGCAGTTGTTTAAACATTTGTAATGCAACCCTGGTCTAGTAAAGTTATAGTCATTGCAATGCAATCATAATAAAAAATATATTATCAAGAAAACTAATTTACAAGTTCCTATTAAAATACATGATTTGGTGCAGACAGACATATATGAAACTAAAATAAAAAACTGTTGTATTGCACAATATGTATTTTGTACTAATTTTAGATGCTTATCTAAACATTTTTTTGTAAATTATTTTTCACCATATGTAAGCAACGGCAAAAAATGTGCGTTTTGACAAATTACTAAGGCCAATTTGAGATAAATACAAATCTCTACATAAACTATAAAAAAATATAATAATCCATGCAATAACGTTAAAAGATTTGTGTTTTTTGCATATTTACATTTATTAAAATTAATGAATATAGGGTTCATGTTACAGCAAGGTTAAAAGACAATGGAGATACAAAATGCCTTTTTTTAGAAAATTTTTACTATAGGTTAAAAAATTGCAACCAAGAACAGTAAAACATTAGGGAAAAGGCTAACTAGCAAAATGAAAAGAAAAAAAACAATTTCTGCTGGTTTTGTAAATAAATGATCTACCCAGCAGCCAGATCAAGTTTTTACGACAAATATACTAATTCTTTTTTTTTTATTTTTTGCTTCAAGACACCAACAAGAATCAAGACAAAAAAAAACTTAAGTACGATATTTGAATAACGGTTAACAAGTATTCTGTAAGACTTGTTTGTTTTTTATATGATCTTTTTTTTTTTTGGTTTCATTGATGCTTTCTTATGCCCATAGTAAAAATGTTTTTATAAAAAGGCGAAGTTTTGACTTTTTAAAAAATTAAGAGCATTGGTCAATTTATTATTGTATAAAAAAATCAATTGTGGAAATAAATTGCTTGTATAGGATAATTTAGTAGTCATACGCGTATAATTGCAACTTGACAAAATAAAATGCAGGTAGTAACAGCAGTATAAGCCATATGTTTGTATAATAACTTTCTGCAAACTAATTCGGTATGCAATTAATGTGAAAATATCGCATACCACACTCCTATTAGTTTTATATAACAACTATTAGTTTTATATGTGTTGATTGCCGATTTTACTGTAAGAAGTAATGTTTAATCCATACGCTTTTTAATAATTATACTAGGTATAGTAAATTAGCTCGTGCAATCAAGCCAATCAATAAAATATTCTTTACGATAGAAAAGTGGGATACAAAATATAGGTTATGTCATTTTTTAAGTGTGCCAGCAGAAATATAAAAAAAAACTTTATAGCGTAGATTTACAATATTTTTTTTTGGTGCAATTTCTTGACTTTCTCGTTACTCTTTTTAGATAAAAAGATAATTATTTTTTTGTGGACTATTAGGCTTGTTAATATTCGATGCGTAGCCAACGGGGTCCATGGGGCATGTCTTCCTTTGGTAAAAATAAAGCGGTCGATTTTAAGCGGGTTTTTTTTGCGAAATATTGTCTTTTTAATAAAAAGTAAGAAATTAAAAAAATTTCAATGTAATTTTTTATAATAAAAAATGAGCAGTGATCGGTTTTTAAATCGCTTTTACAGCCATTTACACAAAAGAACATAGATTGGCTCAGTCAAAAGAAATTTCAGACTACTCCACTTCTAAAAATTCTAGATCTACACCTGTGAATATGACTAATACAGGTCAAAAAACAGTGCTTAAAGTCCATATTCTTAGTGTAGTTTAGTGTCAAATCCTATAAAAAGAGGATAAGAATTTGCGCAACATATTGTAAAGCAATTAATTTTTCATGTTTATAGTAAAAGAACAGCAAAACAACAAGCATAAGTTGTAGTACTCTTTTGTGATTCTATTTCAACTTGTAGGATAGATATACAATACAAAAAATAAGAAATTAAGAAACTGTCAAAAGAAGTAAAGTTGTAAAGTCGTCATTTTTTTGTGGGTAGCATACATTAGATATGTTATTACACGTCAAAGAGAATGTAATCGTCATGCAATCATACTTTAGTCTACAATTACTTGCAATTTTGTAAACAAACTAGGTTTTTGCAATTAAAGTTTTTAAATAAATGATCTTGATTCTTGTACTCGCTTTAGTTTTATTACCGAGTAAAATTGCTATATTTTTTTTCGTTTTTGTATTGCACTTGTACTGTACATCGGCATGAATTGAATATGTAAGACAACATGCCAAGTGAAAGAAAGGGTTTTTATAAATGTCAAACAAAATGTAAATTTTAATACATATAATCACTAAAGTACAAGATTTCATGCGTTTTATGCAGACTTGCGGAAGACACATACAACCCGATGGTATAAAAAATTTTTGCATAGCGTAGAGAAAAGCTTATATTTTTTTTTACTGCAAACTTTTTTTATAATGGAATTAAAGAAACATTTAGCCAAACAAAAATAAATTTCAGATTGGGAGAGACATTGAAGCACTCATAGTTTGATTTGTATATTTAAGGTGTCTTTGCATACATGTTTATATACTTTTTGCGGCAAAATCCAATTCCATACACACAAACACGTATTTTTTGCGCACGTATGGAAGCCCAAGATACAATCGTTTTTTTACACACAGACTTACAGAAAACCCACTTCGTGTATCGTTGAGACCTTTACAAACACTACGAGTTCATTTTGCATTATTAAAGTTTATTAGGGCAGGGTTCCCTATAAATTCTTTAAAATGAACCCTATAAACTTGAAGGAAAGTGACATAGCACTTTCCAAAAAAAGTACAAATAAAATAAAGTTGTGTATATTAAATGTTTAATTATATATAACTAGTTGTATCCTGAGCTCTTCGTCAACGTTTTTCAGATTAATTCTAGACACTTGACTTAGAATTGTTTAGTCCCCAAAATGCAGACTCACATGCAAATGATGATTAAACTAGATAGTTATTATTAATGGTTACCTAAATAGTAAAGTATATTCTATTTTTTGTCTTATCCAGAACTCTTCAACAAGTAAAAAATCAGAGCAATGACAAAATAAACCTTATTTTTTGTTTGTTATATAGTGTCTTTCGCATTAATTAGGACCTAAGCTGCTGTTGACAAATGTTATACAGCAAAACTAGCAAAGTGGGTAGTGGTAGATGGTATAGTTATAAAATAGCTACATAATTAAGCAAATGATGTTTGTAATTCTTCTAGAAATTTGTGGTTTGATTATCAACACTATTACTGTCCTAATCTCCATTTATCACTTATATAGAACTTTATTCTTCATGTTCGCTTACTTGCATTTTTGGAACTTAAGGGTATCCAAAAAATCGTAAATCTTTTGAATGAAACCTTTAAAAACCCTGTTTCTAGAGTAACAACCTGCATATATATTTTTTATAAATAAATATTAATTTAAGAGTGCGGCTGTTATTTTTTTTTACAATATAATTATTTTTGTCAAATAATTTGTGACCTAAAAGGCAAAACACTAAAATGCGCAACAACAAAAAAAAACTATAATACATATAAAAAAAAATTTGGGTCTCAGAACGCTTGTATTAAAAATCCCAAGCCTGATATTTTAAAGATTAATCAGGTTAAACAGCAGGAGAAGTCTTTTACGTATAGCAAGATGTAACAGTATTCCAAAAATTGTCAAACATGCATAATAAGATATAAAATTACTATTTAAAGTACGAAATTAAAAATTTAATATTTAATATTTTTTTTTCTTTTTGATACAATGATCATTTACAATTTATGCTCGTTAGAAAACGAAAAATGCCATTAAAACAAGGCAATCTTGTATTTTAGCTAGTATACGTCTATAATTTATGGTTTATAAAAATACGCAATTTGCTGTTGTTACTGTACTATCTATAATTTTAGGTGATTAGCTTTATCTTCACGCTCTTATTTTAAGGGTTATAGCCCTAAGTTTTTCCAAAATTTATTTTAGGTTTGGGCATGTTGGGATAAGGCATTTTGGGTCTGCATATTGTAATTGCCATGCAAGTGTGACTTTGGTAATAGACATAATGTTGAGAATATATATTTTAGCTGTATTTAACAAAACGTCTGTTGAACAACGTTATATGGCAATTTGATAAGAAAATGTTATACGGACATTTATGATGTTATTTACGCAATACTTTACTATAAATAAACTACTTTTAACGTATTTCAATTAAAACTTCTGTACGTTATAACAGCATCAACAAATTTAAAACAATTCAATAAAATTCAGGATATAAAATTGCCTGCTGTGTTTTTCTATAGGTATTTCCAAATTAAAAAAGTTTTATAAATAGGGTAGCAAAACATAGAGAGTTTATGTTTTTGTTTGTATTGAAAGGCTGTTTATAAGTTATAATGCAATATACTAGCAAAAACTAACGTTCAGCTATAATTAAGCGCAAGCATACGAAAACTTGCATATTTTTGACATACATTTAAAAAAAATTCTTATATTACTTATTGAGAAAAAACTTAAATAAACACATTATGATTTTTGTGTCAAAATATAGCAAAAATCGACTTTGTGACTAAAGAACCGTATTTAAAATCCGAAAAAAAAGTAGTATGTTATCAAGTGCGATACAAAGTAAGACAGATATAAGTTTGCAACTGGCATTTTGTGTTCTTTTTTGAAATTTAGAAAAACTATATGTAAACAAAGAAATAACTATGTAAGCGTAGGTTTTAATGCAATAATGTTTTTTATGTTAAAACACTTTAAATTTACAATTTTTTCCTGTAAAAAAGTTCTGTATACCAATAATGAAATAAAAATTTTGTCAGCTTTGTTTTGTTTTTAAACGACACGCATGCTTTTTTAGGTACTAGCCACAAGGTGCATGACTATAAGACACGAATCTTCATGACGGGTTGTTTTTTAGGGCAAAAAACATTATATGAAACAATTACAAAACCAGGGTATTGCCTATGCTAAAAAAAAAGCTATGAATACCTGCATATTGTACAAAAGAGCGTTTATGTAGGTTTTACTTTGTAAAGCCACGCAATAAACGTATACAATCATTCATATAAAAAAATGCATCTTTACGTAAAAAAAACTATATTTAATTCATTTTACTGTAACTCGAATACTTAATATGTGTTGATGTGCAGTAAATAGCAAATAAAAAAACGATTTTTTTTTATTTTATATTTTTTGCGGCAAATGCGTGCCTTTGTCAAAAAACAAGTTGCTTCTTTAGAACCGTTTTGATGTAGTGAATCTGCGTTATGATAAAAAGCGATAAATAACTTTATTCTTTTAACGAGATTATTTTTCATGGACTTATATTGTATAAAATGTGTACTTATACGCAATCACTCCATATTAGTAAGCTTTCATCCGTTAACAAAAAACATGTTGTTATGATCAAAACATTGTTTTTATGTTTTAAACCCGATTTATAATGATATATAAAAGTTGGTGTTTGTCCATTTAAAGTTGTACTAGATATCAAATGTTTTGTTTTTTTAATAATTATACAAATTAAACATACTAAGAAGTCCTTTTCACAATATAGTATTAAAAAAGCTGCAATTTACAAAGTAAACACTTTAAAAACCATTTTGGAAATTTTTTCTAGTTTATTATATAAGCAATCAACAGAAAACTGACCGAAAAGTAACATTCAAGGTCATAATAAAAAGTTTGTAAAGCTTGACCATCATTGATTTGTTTTCTATATTGATGCTGTATATAGCTTGAGCACATGGTGCAGTAAGTTCGTTTATATGCCGTTTATACTAGATCTTTCAATGCATTAAAAGAACTTTTTTTTCAGACGATGAAAATTAACTTGCGATAAAAAAGAAAATGTATTGCTGTATAGCGACAATTTCAGCGATCTGGCTAAAATAGCACCCCCTATTATATATATTAACTTAAGGCGATACACAATTTCTGTAAGGTATAATAAAAATATGGGCCAAGACCATTATTTATTTGTATACTGGACACAAAAAATAGAATTATAATTAAAAAAAACAGCTGCAAATTTTTAGTTCATTTACTTTATAGGAATCAGAATTATCTTTATTTAAAAAGGTAATGTGTACCAACAAATCGAAAAAATATTGTAATCTTTTGATTCCAATTTTTTACATATTTGAATCGTAGCTAATGGCTTAATGTATTACAAGTATCTGAATTTTCTTGCGAAAAACAAGAAATTTATAAGATATCAAAAAACATTCATTTTTATTTTGTGTGTTGTTAGATTCGTAAAATGTAAAGATCATATAAGCGGAAAGCTGCCTTTTTTGCATTTTGCATAGCACTTATCCATCACGATGTAAGTTAATAAAAACATAACACGCATATAAAAGTGTTGTTGCAATGTTATAGAAGAGTAAGGCCTTGTAAAAAAAACAATATATGCGAAATACGAGAGTACACTAAGGTAAATATAAATTATAAGATGCGCTGCGTAATAAGGAACAAGTATACATCTGAATATTTCTATGCTTTTTTACAATAAAAAAAACCTTGGTTTTCTTACATCTATATTTATACGTAATTTGACGCCGTTAAAAAAACCTTGTCTATTTGCTTTACGCTTTTTTTTAGTAAAAATTTTGGTCTCGGTTTAAACCGACTGTTCTGAAAACGAAATATTGGCGCTAACAATTTTTCTGCGGGTAGTTAGAATTTTTTTTGTAAAGCTATGTATTTTTATGGCAAACGTAGCAAAAAAAAAAACGTATAGATGACTTTTATACGTATAAAAAACATTTACGGGAATTAAGCTTTAGCCTTTGACATACTATTTTTCTTTCTAGAAGACATTTGCAGGTTTTGTACGTGACATTATACATGAATCGATAAATACCATACAAATTTTATATATTACGAGCATATTTCTGACTGAAATATGCATTTCCTTTTTCTTCTTGTCGGCGATAATAACAGACTTTTACCAAGTTTATCGCCTGAACCTAGAATAGGCATAAAAGTCCATAAGATCGATTCTCTGCCCAAACCACAAATGGATAAATGCTTGTAAGAACCTAGTGTCTCTTTTGAGCGGGTCAGAATTATAAAAGAATAATGTTTCGTAATTCCTAAGTGACAGGTGATAAATTACTGTGATAGATAATATTGTAAAATAGCTGATTGATACTCAGCTATATAAACATTGTATTGCAAATAAATTAGTAGTCTTTAATATGGTATAAGGTAAGAAAGAAAAAGACTGGTACGCCTCATCCAAAACATCTTTACGCAAACCATTCTTTACAAGCAACTAAAGAATTTTTCCTCGCCGCGCCTGCGCGCCTTCGCATTACCTAAAGCCTTTTTGCGGTGTTGCGACTCTTGGCTATAGTCGCTCGATAAACGTGGCTACACCTTTACTAGGCTCAAGGTTTGTTCTGGCGCGGCACCTGTTTGTCATGTTGTCGCGTAGAGACCGCCTTAACAAATCTGATACCCAACAATACATATGACTTTTGCATCTTATATCTGAATAACACATATTAGCTAAAAAATATACAATTTGTATATGTACTTAAAAAATGAGTATTGCAATTTATCTTTGAACTAATAAATAATTTGATCACAAATAAAAGAGAGGCTAATTGTTTCTATACGAATAACTGGTATGTTAAAATAATTCTGCCCATAAAAATATGTTTGTTTATGCATTGTTAAGTCATTAAAAAAATACTAAGTACCTTCACTTTTTTTATAGTTTGTAAATATGTTACAAAGAGCCTGCTTTTATGCAGGGTTTTACAATTAATCCTTCCTCTTCCAATCCCCCCTCTCCTTCCATCGGACGTGGTTATATGCATATTTTTACTATTTATGTTCTCTTTTTATATGTGTAATACTTTTAAACGATGCAGAAATGTTGTGATATGAGAAATAATGCAATGGCATGTAGTGTTATGTTATGTGATGTAATGTAATATAATAGTAAGACATGAGGTGTAAAGACATGTTATGGTATTTGTATAATTAAATGTAACAAATAAAAGTATTGTCATGTAAATGTAATGTTATGCAATGTTTCGTCATAGTATGTAATGTATTTAATTTGCAAAAATGTAATTTACTGTAATTTCATGTAGTGTTATGTGATAAACTTATACTTAATCTAGTTTAATGTAAAGTAATGTGCTGCAAAGCGTATGTAATGTAGCATTGATGTAATGTAGATGTTTCTGAAATTTCAATGGTACGTAATTTTTTATAAATGACCATTAATTGCCAATTAAACAATTATAAACATTCTAAAAAAAGTATTTTATAGATCAAAAAAAATCTTTTTTGCATCTTATATACATCTTTTTTGTTAAACAATTTTTGGTGTAACTTCACCTGGCACCAAAGGTAAAAAGGTTGCACAGCCAATAAATGTAGTGACTACTTCCTGTATAATTAGAACTTTTTTGCAGCGAGACATATAAATAAAAAACTGGGTTTTTCTCTACAGATTTAACATTAATTATATAAAAATGGAACATCTGCTGCATTCAAAAATGAAAAAAAAAATATTTAAACAAAATGTTGTTACGGTACTCAAGTTTTTGCTTAATATGTCAAAAATTATAGAAACTTTAAAAGTATAATTTTGTTGGTACTATTTTTGTACTCTTACAGACATCCGGAATATTTATAAAAAACTATAAAAGCAATTTTAAAAATCAGCTGTATCTTTATGTGCAGCAGTATACATAAAATTAGCCAGTTTTATTTATATATGACAATTAAGCTACCTTTAATAGCTCAAATTCATCTAAAAAATTGTGAGTAAATTACGTAACGATCTGTACGGTAACTAAAACTGCCAATCGAAATCATTTTGGCTATCAAGGTAAAAGTATGCTATTTAAACTTTTTTATCGTTTGATGCTTTTTTTAAAAAATTTACGTAAGAAAAAAAATTCCAATTTTTGTCACTTGTTGCATGCAGCTTCTATTTTAATGTAATAAACGTCTACTTAGTAATCACTGCTATCAAAACACATTTTTATGCGTTAATTAAAGCTTAGCATTTAGTTGTACAGGCATTGTACAACATTTTTAGAAAATACTTACATACGGCACGATCTTATAGATTATCTGGCTACAACAGGATCTGTACAGGCTAATTTGGTTTTGGAAAACGGGTTTGACATACAAGAGTCGAAAGGTGCCGTACGGGCGCTATAAAAAATCAAACTTCGAATTAAGTTTTTTGAGAACGCTTACAACAGTCGTGCCAGAAGCAGAGATGGTATAAAAAAACATAAGTTAAATTTTTTTTTCATTATTTTTTACAAATATATTCGACAAAAAAATTGTGATAACAACCCGACCCGTAAGGTCAATTAAGTAACATGTGCGGGTCACGGGTAAGGCGCAGTTCGTTTTTATATACATGGTACAGATAAACCACTATTCAGGACCTGTAGTAAAATCTGGCGTCTATTCGCCCGAACACTATTACTTGCTTACAAATTGTTTTTTTATTGTAAATAAACTAATTGGTCATGTTAAAATTAAAATATTGCAAAATTAAGGCAGAGTAAGAAAAAACTTTTAGAAAAACACTTTGATACGGCACGACATTTCCGCAATGATACGCTTATACATTCGGTGTGTTATGTGGGCCGTTTATTTTGTTGATAGAGTTTCTCGTGGAGTAATTATGTTGAAAAAAATAAAAACACCGGTACCAAGGGAAGGGCCTGGTTTTAATGGATTAAAAGATTGTCTTGGTAAACGAACTTTTATATCACTATGCTTATAAATACGCAAAATTAAAATTTCTAGTATTCGATTTTTGTACGTAGCAACATTAATAAAAACATTCATTTAGCTTATTAACATGAACCGCTAAACAATTTAATGAACAAAAAAACACGCAATTACTGTAAAAACTCCCTGTTTTATTGTTTAAACATACATTTTTGTATGTTTTTATAACTTATGGATCATTTTTGCTTTTAGCACTTTGTCATATAGATTTTTTTGTATTACACCTGAAACACATAAATTACAAAAAAAAATCTTATATGCATAGAAAATTTATATAAGCCGATTTTTATGTTTGTTTGCGCGATTTTAACCCATTCATGCATACATTAAACTAGATACAAACGCGCAGGTTTATATTTAAGTAATGTACAAATCTACTGTCTTCCCTTGTAGAGTCAGCACTCTCCGGTCTTATCAAATAACTAGAAGTAAATCAATATACTCATTACTGCGCAGTCTATGCTATTTTGTAGTAAGCACCCTTTTTCGTACATTCCTTACGTATTCTTTCCACCCCTTAAAAAAGATATTCGCAAATCTTATACGTCCAAAAAAGTGCAATAGTTTAAACGGGGTATGAATCATACACACTTGGATGTGGGATGCAAGCTTTATCCTACAAACATAGCATATCTACATCATTTTTTCAAGACTATGTTACAAATAAAACTCGAATTTTGCAAACAGCTAAAAATGCTGATCTTGCTGTATACGATCAAATTAGAAAAGAAATCTTAATGAAAGAATATTTTTGTTTTTTTTATGCGCTTTTGGACATATTTTGCTAGCAGATAAATTAGGGTAACATTCAAAAATAATTATATTTTAATTGCAAGCATAAGACATAGCCAATGATTGTTATATGAATACTAGCATAGAAGTGCTTTTTCATTGTGATATACGTGGTTATTTATAATATTGAAAAAGCTTTACAGGTACTTTGCTTGACGTAAAACATTACTAAGAGTATTACCAGCTAATGCAAACGATGTAATCAATGATTGTGCTATGTATTATGAAACGTATTGTTAAAAGTACCAATTCAAATCCGAATTTTGTATATTGATTAATTTTGAAGTTGATATAGGAAAGAATCACAGACACGACAATAACAACTAAAAGAGTTAAATTGGTTTTCATAAGAAAAAAAAGTACATAACAATAAACATTTACAGCTACTTTATTATTCTTTTGAAAGGAAAAAATGTTGAAGCCGCATATACTGTTTCCAGACTAAAATATTTATCAAAAGTAGAAACAAGCTGTGTTCCAAATGTCAATGATACAGGAATATAGTCTGAGCAAGTCTTTTATAACTTTATGAAGCAAAATTTTAAAGTGGGTCCAAACTACATTTAAAAAGATTATGTGCTGCAAAATCTACTAACGTGAGGTCCATTTCATAAAATAGTTGTTTATTCTATGTATAAAAAAATAAAAAATGTAACTGTCCAGCATTCCGCCAAACCTATCACTAATACTATAAACCCTGATTGTTCATAAACAAAAGCGTCTGGGCCGCATTTTATAATTGTTTAACCACTTAAGATTAGCAATCATTGCAATCACCGAAGCTGCAAAATCAAACCGAAAATACTAGATTGCCGAGTTTTTGCAGTACTTAAACAGTGATGACGCAGTGCGTATATGGTTAAACGCTGGATCAGGTTTCTAGGCTTTTATGAAGTTAATAAATTGAATGAAGAACAATCCACATAGATCAGTTACATGCTTTTTATCTAAGCACTGTTTGCTGTAACAAACTCAAGCTCAGAAGAAATGCAAAAGCTAAAAATCTATTGAACAGCACTTGTAGAGTTAACAATTATATTGACAAGTATACAAATAACTATTAATTTAATACAAAAAATATTTACTTAAAATGAATACTACATTTTAAATAAATTATAAAAAATAGTTATGCGAATGGTTGACTGTTTATAAAAAAAATTGTAAAAATATATAAAAGAGAATTATGCCGATTATTTGAATGCTGAAATATGCATTTATATGCAAATTATGATTTTTGGCGTTTTTTAGCAAACAAATATACAAAAAAAAATCTTATGCATTAATGTTTTTTAGAGCACATCGAAAGATGCAAACAGTCTAAAAAAGAATTAATTCATGTTCAAAATTATATAACTTACAAAGAATTGAATCAAACAAAAAATGCAGAGTATATTAAGGACTGAATAAGGTGGATACGCTGTCATAGTATTTTCTTTTGAAAAAACCATTTGTAAATGATACGTACAAATTTTACAATCTGTTCACATAATACTTTTTCAGTAACTTCGCACACCAAAATTGATTTTTTAATCATTGTTAAATCTTTTATATAAAATCACATAAAAAATCATTTTAAAAGCATAATTAAAACGCGCATCTTGCTACAAAAATGTATCTGTAGCGTTTGCAAGCACTTAACGGCCCGTAGACAACATGACAAATAGTCATAGGGTTGTGCTCGTGTTTTTTTGCTTAAAGTATGTCTAATAGATACTTTTTTTAATAACAATCAACTCCCCAGTCATAATGCAACTTATACGCTTGGCTGGTACAATGCTTTGCTTACCTGTGATGGTTTTTCATTATATTGTTTACGCTTTAATTTAACTAGATTGCTGCACATTTATATAAAAAAAATTATGTAAATACATTCTTGTAAATAACACGCGTACATTGTCAATGTCTATTATATTATGTACACATCGCAGCAATTTTTTAATAACGATGATACTTGCAATATTTTTTTGGTTTTCCCTTTTCCTTTTTATAAATTTATAGTATAATAATAAAAACTTATTTTTGTAGTTTTTATTCATTGTATATTTTTAGCGAAACGCGAGCCAAGCTATATTTTTTGGTATGCGTTTTATACAAGTATACGTTAAATTCAAAAAAAAAATCACACTTTTTATTAAAAAAACAGGAAAATTACTAGATTTGAACTGAACGTATACACTTCTTTTGCAAAAGAAAACAGTAAAATCAGACTAATATAAAATAAAATCTTCTGTTTGTTTACTTTTTATTGTTTACTATGTTATCTTACAACCTTCAAAAACATAATTCTGGTTTTTTACTTGAATATAGAATGTCGTGATTTTTTTGTAAACTACAATAAAACCTAACGAAATATACCCTCACTGCGTTAGAAATGATAAATACCATGTTGAAAAAAGCGTGTTTGCCATGAAAAAGAAGATCTTTAATACGAAACTGAAACGAGGAATCAAAGAGGCTTAATGTATACATTTCAAGCTCTAAGAGAAACAGTTAATGCTAAGAAAACTGTAAATGTAGATATATGTTAATGCAGAGAAGATTGCACAAGCCTGTAAAAAGTATTATCGGCATGTTCGATTATCAATTTGAAAGATCAGCATGTCTTTTCTGACGCTTAAATTATATCAGAATAAAAAATATGACGTAATTGCTCTAAAGGGACGTATTTTTTGTATATACGAAAAATTTTACTTTTAAATCAGGCGTGTTTTTTTTCTGTACGTAAATTTTTTTTGTTAAGATGCTTTTTTGATGTATTTTTTTTTCGGTCTGAAAAAAAGTTTTAAATACTAAGAATTTTTCGTATATGGTGTCCTATACGTAAATTTTTTTTGACCCCTCTCAAAATGAATTTTGCCACGTAAATATGGCAAATAATATTTGTTTAAAATACATATACACAAAAAAAGTCAGGATCATGAAAAGACTAGCGAAAAGTCATATGCTTTAGTACTATTTGCACTAAAACTATATAAAAACGACTTTTTGATAGCAGTTGTCGCTAGTTATCACTAAGAGTAGTTTTTTTGTGTGTGCAATATTAAAAATAATTACAAAAAGAAATTTTTGTACTTTTATGGAAATAAAATCTGAAATTGGCAGACCGAAAAATATAGATGTATTATTTTTTGCTTTACGAAGAAACTACCGTTTTTTGTATAGGTTTTTTCGTGTAGCAATTTTTCTACATTTTAAGTACAAAAAAAAAATACGTCACTTAAATGTGTAGGTCATAAGTAAAATGACAGCGCCGGAAAAATTGAAGAGAAAAAGAGCCCAAAATATAAGATACAAAACCGCATAAACGGTATCTACTATAGTGTAAAAGGGTTCAAAATCGTAAACCGTGAACATCATGATTTTATATCTGTTCGGAAGTAGAACAACATAACCTTATATTGCCTGTACAGTTAAAGTGAAATCCTATTACACATTAAGGATTTAAAAAACCTACACAACAAAAAAAAATACCCGATTGAAACAATATATAAAAAAGATCAATTTATAGATCTCTTGAAAAGGCAAGAAAAAGAATTTGATTTTTCCCATAAAGAAAAATGCAAAATAAAAGCAAAAGGTAAATACATAGTACAGCAAAAAAAATATATGCACCACAAGAAATCTCAATAAAAGCAAGATAGATCTAAGGATCTAACGGAGCGTTATAAAATTCAGAAATGAACATGCAATTCAAGATACCCACCTGAATTATTCGAAAAATTTAAAAACGGTGTACGAATTGTTTTACATTATATTAAGCTAGATACTTGGTGTAAAAAGAAAAAACAGTATTATATGAAACTAAAATATCCTCCACAAAACAAATAATTCTAGTATATTATGCGACATAGATTAAAAGTTACTTTCTTTCTAGTAAAATAAAAGAGAACTTTACTAAGAAAACCGCATATAACCAAACTAAATAGTTTATGAGTTATATGCAATGGTTCAAAAAAAAAAAAAAAAAGTCAAGATATTATGTACAGAGTAATTTCATAGATAAAAGAATAAGAAAATTATTATGGGATAAAACTTTATCTTAAAAATATTGTAGTCTTATCAGAAAAAAGAACAAAATCAAGACTTTATAGGTAAGAAAAAAAGTATAAACATTATGTGATAATATTTTTATTATCATAATAAAAAATAATACTTGGATTATACGAAGTTACAGTTTTAACAGTAAAATATAAAAAAAAGGTAGGGAAGTTATACCAATTGCTATACCCAAAGATGACATTAAAACTTATATAAGAAAAACGAGTTGGTTTCTAAAAATGTCCTAGAAATGGTTTTTTTTAAGTAAGATTTATTCCAGACTATTAAAGGATTCTCTTAATTTCTGACCAAAAGTATAAACTTGAGCACAAAATAAAAAAAAAATACACTCTCTAAATACAAGATTATTGTGTTAAGCGTAAGATAATGTAGCGGCACTAGAGAATTGTTAACTAGCAGAGTATGATGTATAATCGTTATTACAAACATACGCTCTTTTATTGGTATAAAAGCGTATTTGACACAAAATAACGAAAAGGATACAGACTACCAATACAAAAGGCAAGTCAAAATGTAACAGAAACTTCATTAAACATGATATATCAGAGTAAAAGAACCCGATAAGACCCATCTTAGTTAAGGGCAAAAAACATTAACCCTATTGAAGAGGTGGCTATTCATACCTGCATAGTACAGCACAATCTACGTTTGTACAGATGGCAGTAATATTAACTCGACCTTATTAAACCCATATGCGTTTGTCTTCATTCTTGGTACAACTGAACACTATTTTGCCGCAATTCTACATGATAAGATTAAAGGTGTTAGATGTTTAGAGGATGGGTGCAGGTTAGGTTTGCGGTTACTGTTTATAAATAAAAAACTTTTATTTATGTATGTTATAGTCTATATTCGTATCCTCATTTGTCTTTTTTAATTTTTCAGCGGATACTTTATTTTTTCTGCTTTAATTAAGATGGGCTCTATTGATCTTATAGCAAAATCAGAGATATAAACGCTAGATTTTGTTTTTGCCGTAAAAACTTTGAGTAAAAACTTTGAGGAGGAACATTAGTGTTGCCATGCAAACACAACAAGCCTGACTACAGGAAGAACTTAGCCTATATTTTATCAAACATAATTAACTAATAGTTGAAACTTTCAAAGATAAGAATTCAGTTTATACAACATTTTTGAAAAATCAATAGGTTTGCCGATAGGATACGTCGTATAAGAGAAGAGTAAATATAACCATACAAAAAAAACATTACTTTATAAAAAAAATGACAATATAATGGAGATAAACATATTTTAAGAATGTGAACACGAACCCATATAAAAACTGATAATAATATACAGTATTGTATTGCTGGCAGTTAAGATCCACGATAAGGTTTTTAATACCCACTGAGAAGTAGTATATCGATAATCTGACTGTATTTATCAAAGTTTGAAAACAAATTTTTACTGGCTCGGGATGAAAGATGTCAATAAGAGATATGCAAAACATGTAAACTTGTAATAGCGTCTATAGAAAACCACCCGTTGATTGTACATTTAATAAACCATACCACATCTAAAAAAATAGCATATGATATCAGTACAATCTTACATGGCGTATATATGATGGTTGGTATCTACCATTTTTGTAGAAATGTATGTGCATCATTTATTTGTACAAAATCAGCAGATACGAGTAGCAGTGTATTAAGTCATGTTTAATATCAAGAATATTCAACGTTGATACTAACGGATAACGGCACAGAAGTGCAAAAAACAATCAACGAACTTGCTAAACAAATTATGGATTAACATTAAAAAAAAGGTTAAAGCACATAAAGTAAGCATCAGTGTCAAATTAACAGAGAAAGAAAGGATGCCTGAAAAAAACATACATCGAAAGTACTTTCAAGAAACTAGTTTATAAAATTCTAAAATAAAATAACACTTATCATATATGATAAAATTTACGACAAAGGTATTTATGTAAAAATGGAAAAACTATAGGGTTTAAAAAAGATATATATGTAGCGAAGACGCACAAAAGAAAAAACAAACAGAGACAGGGAAAAAAGCACCAGTCCGTAATAAAGTTTTATATTAGGTGCAACAATAAAAAAGTGCTCAACACGAAAACAAGACAAAACGTATGAAGAGGGAGATAAATGGATACAGGCATGGATAGAGATTATACATGGAACCGACATCTATTTAAAAAACTATGATGACAAAGTGGCAATGACAGGCAATAAAAGGAAATGTCTAAAAATAATGACGGAAACAGAAAGGCTGTCGTACTAGCTTTTAAAGACTACAATAAGTACCTCATACAATGTCGCAGGATGTAGCAATCGTAAATTTTATGATATTTGTACATTTAATGCATGTATACAACATCTTACACAACAAATAACGCAACCCAATGTAAAACGGGCTTTAAAATGAAAAAATATCTTGTATAACAAAGTCATATATTTTGCATTACAACAACTTCTTACTGATTTATGTGCTATTTGTAGATACAAAAGGTAATAAAAAAGTTTTTTTGCAATTTTTTTAGCATTTTATAGTAAAATAATTATGGTCCATTTTTTTACAATGTTACAAAAAATTTTATACTAGATCTTAGTAAAGGAAAAAAATATTACGCAATAACGTTTTTTTACAGCAGTATACACAGCATATAAATGTACAAGGAGATAATTACATCTACAAAAAAAATTCAAGTTACGCGACAATTATCTACATGAAAAAATGGCATACAATTATTTTAAATACTATCAAATATGATTTACAGCTACAATGTACTATACGAGTATAGTTTGTTCTTAAACACATAAGCTGTTATTGCATAATACAATACTATGTAAGACAAAAAGTTGAAATTATACTATATTTAGTTTATAGAACATGTCACTATATAGGCTAACACCAACGCTACATAAGTTTTCCACGATAAAACATTAAGTTTATATGTAAGAAAAACTAATGCTTTTAAATTTTGTGTTTTGTACACTAACAGTTATTTTTGTCGCAAAAGTTCATGCAAAAAAAAATAAAAATAAAAAATTTATTTGCAAGCAAATACTAGAACTTTTATTAAATACTAACAAAAACTCTTTTACTGTTACAAAAGTATTTTAAACCTGTTAAAAAACAACATATCGGCATATATTGTATTTCCACATTGCAGAATACATACGAACATGTTTTTACAGTTTTTTTGTTTTGTTTATCGTATATGCCGAATTGTTTATTAGTTTTTTTAGCTTGTTTAATATTTCAAAAAAAAAACTTAATTGTCAGATTGATGTTTAAATTTCTACAAAATAAAATCGAATTTTTCTGTGTAGGAAACAAAACCTTGACATCAAATCCCGCTAGCTAAAGAAAAACGTTTTTTGAAAAGATTTTACGATATGTAATATTTGAAGATTTTTTTTATTGAAGACATCTTTTTATTACAAGAAATACTAATAGACATTATTTTCTATACATATGTACGCAACTGTGTGTAAACGTCTGTAAATTGTCTTTATCTTGAATTCGCGGTACAACCGCAAAAAAACCCAGGGTTTAGGTCTTTTTTTGGTTTTGTTTTGTATGATTCCAGGGTAAACCTGAGTTGAAATCCTTTTTTATACATGTATGCATTTTAAAATTATTTTTTTTTACATACGAACGACGTTTTTTTACTAGAGATTGATGTGCGCCAGCTAAGTAGATGGTTACCGATATAAAAAACCTACAGTGTCGCGCATAAAACGAATAAACAATACGATGTTGAGATTAACGATTTTTCATGTTGTTAAGTTTGTTTTTTCTAGTTTATCTGTATGTATATTGTAACAGATTCACTACAAGTATTGGATCATGTCTATGCAAAAAAAAAATACTTATATCCGTTAAAAAGATAACATAAGTAAGATACAATTGCTTGCAACGGTTTTTGTTTGACAAATACATTTCCCGTAAAAAAAACATAATGCGTTGACTTTTTGCGATACAGAAGTATTACAAATTCACCAACGAAAGTAATCATTTTTCTTAATTCGTCCAAAAAGTTGTTTTTACGAAGGGAAGTACAATGGTCGATACGCGTGTAAAATTGCACGTTGTAATTTTTTTATATGTAGTGTTTTTTAGTACTTTTAACATGGCATCCGTGTCAACAATTGATTTAACTTCTTTAATATGTACGTTCATGAACGCAAAACATGTTGTGATGCATGAATGGTCATCAGTGGCGTAGCCAGCATTTTTTTTTCAGCCGCTAGTCATTGTTTTATAAATTTTGGCTCAAAAACACGATTAAAATTGATGAAAATCATTATTATTTTTTTATGAAAATTTTCAGTTAAAATTTTTTTTATATTAGGTTTTTTTGCCAAAAAAATCTCTGCACAAAAAAAGACCCCCCCCCCATAAATTCAGGCGCAACTTTTTTCTAGGGGGGCTGGAGCCCCCTTCCCCCCTGCCCCCCTCCCTGGCTACGCCACTGATGGTCATGGTTTGAGTTTTAAGTAAAAAATAAATCAAATGAAAGACTTATAGATAAAACTATAATTTTTTTGCAGAAAGTGACACACCACTTGACACGATACGAAAAAAAAGAAATTTAAACCAATGTGTAAACTAAAAAAAACGTAGCGTACTCTTGTTATATGAGCATATAAATGCAACATATATCAATCATTACTGCAACATTCACAAACTGTATATTCGTGAATTTTTTTGATTGACATGGACACCATACGACTTTTACTTTATATATATTTATGTTGTAGGCTTTGTATATTTACAAACTTAATTTGGAAAACAGCATACTTACTTACAAAAATAAATAAGCAGTTTCAGGTATGCTATGTCTTGTTTTTAACCAAAAATCAATCTAGTTTTGTCTAGATATAGTATTATGGTATTTTGTGTTAATTTTGTTTTTTTGGCATGTCAAGATTTCTTTTACTTTAAACAAAAAGGGTATTTAGTTAACAGTGAAATATGTTAGAATACGGAACCTTGTATAAGTATGTATAAATACTAGCACTGTTAAGTTTATTTATTGCAGTGTAATTAATAAGGTGTTGCAATAAAAATCTAGACATAGTATTTTTAAGATTTTTTGTACTTTTTACATACATAAAACTATATTTTACTATCATAAAACCCTTCAAATGCAACTACCTAATTTCATGGTATTTTTGCAATAAAGGCCATACCTATTTATAAGCCGCGTACCAAAAAATGTACTCAAAAAAAACATTGGGACGCATTTAAATCAAAATATTGACTTTCATTTTGTAAAGATGACTATAAAATACCCTACGTTTTTTTTACATCGTACAAATCCAATCAAATATATATAATCACTACAGTGGCAAAACAATTAAAAAATTCTACGTTCTTGTATATAATAATTTCTTAGTCGATACCTTACATTTTACAGTGTTCCTGTACAAAAAGGTATAAACTAACCTATATATACATTTAAAAATATTCAAAAAGTTGCTAACTAATATTTACATGCCTGTTTATACTTTTTCACGCCGTTATAGAATTTTCCACCTTCTTTTTGTAAAAACATCCAAATCAAAAAATCATGGTCAAAAATCATATGATAATTGGCATTTTTTACTCGGGCAAAGATCTTATTATAATTTTTGATTCTGACTATAAATTATATAAATCTGAGAAAAAAATATCACTAAATAAAAAAAAAATAAAATAAAAGCAAAACAAAAAAAAAAAA
>JAQFYM010002778.1:0-21634 GCA_034694785.1 Agrenia bidenticulata
AAGAAATATATGAAACATCACCTGATTGGTGTTTAAGGTTTTAATATTTCCATAAAAGGAAATAGTTTATAAATAAATAACGTATTTTTTAAATGACTCCTAAGAAGAAATTAACATTATCTCAAGAGCCAGCAGCCTTATCCAACCATTATGTTCGTTAAAATTAATTCTAAAAAAGTTTTTTTTAAAAAAAAACTTTCGCAGCTTTTGTGAGCTAATTTGTAAGAGTTTAAAAATATTGTATTTTGGTTTACTTTCCTACACATACAAAGCAAAAACACCTGTCACCGGTTTTACTGGAATCATATTTTGCTTATATACATTTATAACAATAATTATATTAATTATAAATACGTATAAGACAATTGTTGTGTACACAAAACTATTTAACATGCAAGAAACGACAAACTCAAACGTTATAGACCCGTTTACAAATCATTATAATCTCTCGTTATAGCACATTGTCTATGCAACTACTTTTATGACAAAAAGCGTACGGTTCCATTTTTTAACACTAAAAAAATTCGCATTTGTAGTTGTGAACCAATAACTGCTTATATTTCCCATTTTTTTTAAGGTATTAATATTTTAAGTACCTAACTATTTAAACTACAATTTGATAAATCTAAAAGTAATATTAATGTTTCAAGATCATACTATTTTGCCATAATATGTATTTTTTTTTGGTGTTAGGGAATAATATTTATATTTTGGTATATGGCTCTACCATATTCAGTGCCTCTTACGTTCACTAATGATTTCAAAGTATCAAAAATTAAATGTCAATATGGGATATAAAATTAGTACATCTTTTTGTAATATCCTTTTTTTTGGATTATTTTAAACTTTTACATTTTTAAAGTTGGTTTTCTAGTTCAGTAAAAAAAAAAATTAAGTATTAAATCATTAGTTGCCATTTTATTCGGTACAAAATATGGGAAGAATATGGGAAGCCCTCCCATCAATAATGGCCATATATGGTATTTTCCATAATTTTTTCGACGCCACTGGTTATCATATAGCCGATCAGTCATCTAAGAATACTTTCAAAAGCACGAAGGCTGGTATACGTGTTTAAAGAGCACTCAATATTGGTTATGTATAAGTCATAGAAATTTTAGGGTGGAAACGCCAAATATAATTAAAAAACAGTACTGCAATTAAGTATTAACTTTAAATAAGTAAAACTAGAACTGCAACAATTTTTACACGCGTCTGCTAAAAAAAACTAAATTCGCGAATTCCCATGTTTAAAATTATCTAATGCAAACAATTTGAATCTGAAAACGCGTTGAGTGTAGTCATAATGCTAATTTTCTGTACGAAAAACACTGCAAAACGGACTAAAACTTTTTTAAAATTATAAAATCAAGTCTTTTTTGTGATTTTTTTTTGTTTCTTTGCTTTTAATCATTCTGTAATCATAATTATTGATTTTTTTAACGCTTATGATTCTTTACATGATATTTTTTTGATATTGTGAATAGGAATTCTGATACCCCGTGGGATAGTTTACCCAGGGGTCTATTTTGTCTTTTTTAGAACCCCGATGCTCCGGGGTGATGCCATATTTGATTGGGGTCTTAACCCGTCGAACTGATATTTCAGAGAGAAATCTCCTGTAAATAATAAATTAATGCCAGTATAAAACGAAAATGCAGTAAAAAAAGAAAACCCGCAAAATAGTATTAAGTAATAGGAAACGGTAAATTTTTTTCAGTTGTAATTTATATATTTCTTTTACATTAAAAGATACTATTTTTTTTTGTAAACCTTGCATTAAACTTCGTTTTAAGCTATACTTCAGATTTTTTTTTGTCATAAATATACTTTTTCGATGTTACCAAATACCCATCTACACTTCTTTAACCTTGTGTAAACCGAGGTTTGGCTCGATGAATATTTTGTTTTGGAAAACTCAGATATGGATAAAAAGTGCAAAAAAAATTGTTAAAAGTTATATTTTAAATCATGGTTTTTACTGCATAAAAGCGCTTACGCTATAAAATTAGCTACTAGGCCTTTCGATTAGCTAAGATCAAAAAGCTGATCTGGATTCTATACGGCTCATTTTTCTTAGAAAAAATTTGGATCATGATTGGATCATGATCGAATCATGATTGGATCATGATCGAATCATGATCCGAGTATGATTTTTCTAGAACAGTACATTTCAAGCTGTTCCTCTTTAAACCCAGGTCGAAAAAACAACAAAAATTAAAAGTATATAATAGCAATTTTTTTCCGGTATCTTTAAAAGCCAAAAACAGATGAGGGTTCGAAATGCAGGCATAAAATATAGATTCTTTATTGAATTAAAAATAACCGGATCATAAGCCAATCATATTTTTTGCGATCCGAAAAAAAAGATCACGATCTCATTGAGCCGGATCGAAAGCCCTATTAGCTAACCAATTTTTGTAAAATATTTTTATCATTGTTTAAAAAAGAAATATACTGGGTTTAAAAATTTCATTACGCCCCCGATAGTTGTATTTTCTAACAACTAAATACATACAGTTATACTCGTTTCAACATAGTTTTCTTTATATATGTGTACACAACTTTAGCGGCGCATAGCAAGGAGATTTTTTTTGTATTCTTTTATGAACTTGCTATGATTATAGTTTAAATTTGATTTTGCTTATTTCTTACAGTCAAAAACATTTTTACGTTATAAAAGACTTTTTTTGTAACCGTAAATTTACGTTCGTCATACACAATATTAAGAGGCATAGTTAGATTTATATATTTCATATTTTCGTAATTACTTCGGTTTTTTAATACTAAATCATAATTATGATAATTATAAAGTTGCAGAAGTGATGTTTTAAAACGTAAGTTTTTAAAAAAAAACAAACTATCTATCTGTCAAATAATTTGAGGCGAAAAAATGCTAAAAAGATCTTAAATCTTAAAGAATAAATATATAATTTAAAATGTATATACATATGTAAATCACACACATTATATTTAACACATAGTAAAATAAGATAAAACTAAAGAAGTTAATTCACAATTTTTATTAATTCACGTCATTCTGACGCTTTCTATACTGGTAAAGGCAGAGTTTTTATGCTATAATGTAGTATTATTGCACCTTTAATAAATATATTATTTTAGGTATCTATTACTAGTTGATTAAATGCAAAGGCAAGTTTTTGATATGATAACTAAACAGCACTAACATAATTATTTTAATAAAAATGGACCAATAGCAATTTCGAACTGAGAACTTGAATTATAACAAAAAAAACACGTGTTTTTTTTAATAAATGCTGCTGTATTTTTTTTATAGTAATGTTACATAAATAATAAAATAATGCTTATGTTTTTTGTGTTTTGTGTTTTATTTGGGTTGGCACCTTAAAAAATGCAGATACAATATCTAGTTTATAAAACGCTTTTCAAGAATAGGAACAATGCCTTATACCTTTTTTCGTGCTTTCAGCGTAAAAGGGATGCATTTAAACAATGTTATTTTTAAGGGATTGTATTTTATGGTCAGTTTTTGGCCATTTTTAATACGCATAATTCTACCCCATATTTTTTGTTCAAAATTTCCTTAAAGTCATAAAAAAATAGTCTAATTATATTATAACTAGGCCTTTCGATCCGGCTCAGAAGATCAATGATCGTTTTTTCGGGATATTACAAAAAATGATCGTATCATGATCCGGATCATTTGGATCATTTAAAAAACAGAATAAATGCAATAAAAACTATACAACCAATTTTTTTTAATGTTAAAAAAATGTTATTTCTAAGTCTCAAGATTTTTTTTGCCCTCTAAACACTTACTTTTATAGCTAAATTTTTATTAGGTACAATTTTTTGTTCTTAACTGTTAGATAAGATTGCAAATGAACATTATTTGGCTTATTATTATACTATAACGAAAAAAATAGTTTTAAAGAAATATTTTATAAAAAAAAACATACCAAAATGCGTAAAATATACAACTCTAGCACCTAGTGTAGTTTTTATATATAAAAGTACAAATATGCTGATTAGCATGCGAAAAATTATAATTTTTTGTTTTTTTTGTAGTGCTTTTTTGAAACGGATCATGATCGGATCAATGATCCAAAAATAAGAATAAATAAATGATCCGTATAGGAACCGGATCCGGATCATGATCAAAACGGATCGAAATGCCTAATTATAATTCTACCCGGAATACCCGGAGTCGTGTTTATAGGTTTTTTGTTAATGTAAAATCCTAGGGCGTAAGGTTTAGAATCCCTAATTGTGAGACCGAATATCTCAAATAACCATTTTATATACCATAATTGCATTTTATATACTAAAAATATTGATAACGAATTTTCGAGCTTTTATATCTTTGTTGCTAAAAACATGACAGAGTTTCTTTACATGCTTTTAACGTTCAGAATACAAAATCACAGCATAAAGTCTTGTGCATATGACAAATAAATACCGTTTTAAACACTATAATTTTTTATAAAGCACGCAAACAAAATATTTCACCTTTTTGCTATGATTTTTTTTCAAAACATACTAATAAAAGTACAAACCAAACATAAAATTAATCGTAAGAAGCAAATATGCTACACAATGTTTTGTTTTACAAATTTTTGTAGTAAAAAAATTCTACTGGTAAATATATTTTTTTTGCTAGCAAAGATTTTTACCTTGTTGTATTTCAAAATAAAGATATTTTTGTTGTGATCAATATATGCTAATTAAAAAAATATTTTGCATAAATACAGAAGGGACGGAAGAAGATATGGCTTAATTACGGATTTGAATACTTGGTAAATCTTCATACATAAAATAATTGATATAGGTAATTTTTTTGTATTAATGATTTGTAAAAAAAACAAAGATCTTTTATCAAAATGCGAATATTTAATTTGGTTCTATTATTCTACTTGTAAAATCATTTACATTGGAACAAAATATTTTTTCTTATAAAAATATTTGTTTTTTTACTGCCGAAATGTAATAGGGGTTAAATTGAACAGTTCATAACATGTAAAAACGTACAGCTGAATACACTTTAACGAAAAAAATTTAATTGGTAAGTTTGTCGTTTTTTTTTAAAAATCTAATATATATATGATCATTAACAGTGGCAATAACAAAAAATGCCTTCGAAAAAACACCGATATTTTTCTAACGCAATAAAGTACAATTTTTAAGTTACGTTGTAACATAAAAGAATGATATTTGCTGTTCAAAAATAATTTTCTGTTATTAAAGCAAAAATAATACATCTATTGTTGGAATTACTACAGAATCTGTATGCAATTACTATTTGCATTTTTTTTCTTTTTAAACGAAAAAAATCACAAATTTCCTTTTAAAAATTAGCCAAATATGCCCGTATAAGCATCGAACCGGTTTACAATGCTGTACATTAATACCTGTAAGTAGTTTTTTTATGTGTATATCAAACACAGTACAAAAAAAACAAAGTACACACGTTAAAAACTATACCCTTGCTATAAAAAGACTTTTATACAATATACTAGCATTTACTATAATAAAAAAAAGCTGCAGTTTACTGTTTTATATAAAGGTTCCTTTCATAAATAAAAACAACGCCATAGGTACTATAAACATACAAGTCTACGGCGACGCTGTATGTGTGATACATAAATCTGTATTCAATCTTTTAGTATTGTTTTAAAGCATTAACATACAAAGAATTATAGTTATTTTGTCAAATACAGCCTTTTCAATTTTTACCTATTTTACATGTGTATTAACCACATGTACATTTTAGTACGGATGATTTTTTAATTCTCAATTCTTTGATATTTACGTCGTGTGTTTTTATGGTACCCATCTTTGCCGTGTTTGCAGATTTTGATGTCATATAAATGCGTTTTTAGTATATTTGCAAGTATATTTAGTATTTTGGAGAACAGTTCACTATTTGGCTATTAGTTTTTAAAAGAAAAATGCTCTTTTACTACAGCAAGTATTCACAGTATACTTATCTATTTTTTATTTTTGTTTTCTCTAAAATGTAAAGTCATTTATAAACCCAAAAACTTTTATCTGAACATGGTAACATTCCCTTATTCTAAAATTAAAAAAAAATGACTTAACTACCTCAAATGTAGATTTGGAAAACATTACATGCATTTTTTAAAATTATGTCTCGCATATTTCGGACAGTTTAGACTTAATAAACGTTTTCGTTGCACTTATGGGGGTTTAAAAGCAACAAATATATTTTAGTTCAACCCTTTGAGCCGACTGCCGTTTTGAAGGGGCCATAATTAGAATAATAATGTAATTAAATAAATAGTGATAAAAAATGCAGTTAAAGCAAACTCATATGAATATATAATTTACTGAAAACAATCAAATATAAATAAATTAAATAAATTATTTATTTATTTATTTATGGCATATAAAAGTCCAACTTGCGTTTATTTTAAATATTTTATATTACTCGAATCAAGTATAATTCAACGTACCACATTTTTAGCATTATTAGATATACTAACTTCTCTGTAAAACGATCAATTTTAAATATATTTCCGTATTTGTAGATTTTATCATTGCCTTTTTTGCAGCCAAATTTTACCTCTCTTGCGCCTCTGTAGAATGATAAATAAACACTACGATGATCCATAATTTAAGAAAACCTAAATGTCCTTTCTTATCGTGACGACATATCGTCATTTTCTACTTTACAATAACAGGTTATATTGGCACATCGTCCTAATTTTCAGTGGCAAATTCTGTATCTGCTGCATATTTCGGGTTATCTGACTTTTATAAATCTGAGGACCACAATCAGCAGTAGCAAAGTCGTCGACTGTCAAAAATGTATTGATGTAACTACCATATAAAAATTAAAGGGGGTATAAATCATTAAGAAACTTGGCGTAAGTACAATAAAAAAATGAGAAACTCAGCTTAAGGACAATTTAAAAAAAATTGCAAGTAAAAAGTATTACCATTTATTTTCAAAATAAAAATATACAATATTCGGTTCAAAGGGTTAAAGGATATTTATATATATTTTTTTATCGCGAAAGTTTTTTTTCGGATTTTATTTGAATTCCAAAGTATTATTTTATATTTTTTACTAGATATTTTTAAAATATGTAAAACTGGACTACTTTGTTATATATGCTGTTTCGCAAATGTTTAAGACAGTCATGAAAGCTTAACAATTGTTTTTAAAAGGTCTTTTAAATTGTGATTTTGTTTTACATTTACTGATTTTTTTTTAATTTGCTAGGTTTTTTTTATGATTTTCATTTTGAAAGTTATCAAAAATTTTACAGTAGGAAACTTTAACAAAAATGCATATAAAAATTTGTCGCAATCAGGGATTATCAACAATATTCTAGGTTAATATATTGATCAATTATTATAGTAATATTTTTTTTCATTTTTTTTGTATTTTTTTTACTCCCCAAATGATTTCAAATATAGCTTTATAATCATTTGTCTATACTTTTTGTAATAATATATGCATCGGTGCACAGTGATAAAAAAATTTATTATTTTACACACTAGAAACTGAACGGGCGAAATTTAAGGAGTTATAAATTGTTTTGGCAAGAATATGCGATTAAAAGTGTATTTATTTTCTTTAAAAAGAGTACGTTATGATTTTGTCCTGTTCTTATACAAAAAACAGCTGAGAAGGCTACACGCGAAATATAACCATATCCTTTTCTTGCAGAAATTTATAACAGTTTTTAACGTAGACTATTAGTTTTTTAAAGGCGAAAGTTAAAAAATGATAATAAATTATATAATTCTGTAATGATTTACTATAACACAATATTTTTAATTGTAAATAAATAACTTAAGTGCCTGTTTTTTTGGTTTAAGATGTGAAGAAAGTTATCAAAAAATTTTGAACATTATAATGTAAAAGTCCTAAGATCTCAATGATAGAATTATCTAGTAAAATATAATACATAAATATATGGAAAATTAAATAAAAAAGCTACGCAATTAGTTTAATAACAAATAACTGTGTAAATATGCGTTAAGACTTTGTATTTTGGCAATCAATTTTTTAAACAACAAAAAAAGACATGAAAACGCGTTGTATTTTTATGACCACAGTAAAATACTTGTTATTATTAAAAGCATGGCCAAATAAGGTTTAAAGTTTTTAGATATATTGAAAATTCTGAAATTAACTGCCTGATTAAGCGCATCTATTTTTTAAGTAAAAAAATATATAGCTTACCAGATTTTTACTATAAAATTATTGGCCAAAATAAGTCTAAAAACGTCTAAAGCGCTTTTAAATTATTTAGACATAATATATTATATAATAAATTTGTTTAATGCATATTAAAAACTAAAAAATAAACAATGTAAAATTGGAAAACCCTGATTTTAAAAACTACCTTTATTAATTTCTAGTTTACACATACTATACGCCTTTTTATAGATTTTCTTCGTTATACCGACATGCGAACATCCCGCATTTTTTTGCCCTTTACTTGGCAAAGGCTAACGCATCTTTTTTTTCGTAATTTTTGTTTTAAAGGTTAAGTTGCATCTGTAAAATTTCTTTTAATTTCATATGTACAATTTTTATATAGTAAGGCTCTAAGAAAATAAAAAAAAACCTATTAGAAATAAGACCCATTACAACTTAAAATTTTTAATATATCAACAGTTTTACAGAATTTTCTATAAGTCTGTTATTAAAATAATTATTTATATTTAAAAAAGCAGAAAATAATGGTTATATGGATAAATTGCCTGTAAACATCATTTTTCATAATTTAAACTACTTAAAGTTTATGCCACAACACTATTGGCGATTGAAATACCTACTTATCGCGTTTTTAAATTGTTTTTGTTTCGTTTTAATCAAAATGGTTGTATTTGAACTCGCACAATTATGCCACGTAAATCTGATGTATTTTCCTTAGAATTAAACAAACAAAGTAACTTATATGCACACATAGTAGCTAATTTAACATGTTTAAACTACTTTAACATAAAAAAATATGTTAATTTTTTTATGCATTTTTCTTATGCAATATTGCCCATTTATTTGTATTTAGTAATTTTGTAACGTAATTTACAAATAAAAACAAAAAACTGTTGCTAGATACTCTTTGTACACCACGATGCTCAGTGCTTCCGAATAAAAAATTGTTTTAAACAATTATTGCAATACAATATATACCAATAATTGTGGATTTTTTTACCGTAATTTTACAACAATTACTTGTCTTACATGGTTATAAAAAATATTGAAAAAGTATATTTTTTCTTTAAAGTTATTGAAATAAACGGAGATAATTATGCAAAAAATAATAAATAAATAAAATCTTTAACACATATATATAAAAAATAAAAAAGAATATAGAATGCGCATATAAATTTATGAATTGAAATGTATTTCAAAAATATATTTTTTGATAATGAAAATTTGTATATAGGTAAAATTGCTTTTTTTAATTATCTTTTCAATAAAAAATAAGCAAATTTTGTGCTTTTTTTGTATTATATATAGTACTCCCAAATAATCGTGTTATATATGTATCCGAATGTTTGAACATAGCTTTTAAAATAATAATCGGATAATCCGGAAAAATCGAATACTTTTTTTTTTACGTGGGACCTGATTTTGGCATTTCGAGATACTGATGTTTTGCATTTTCGCGCCTTACTAAGGTTAGATTAACAAATTGCAGTTTAAAGTCAATTTTATAACCTCATGTAGTAAATAAAATACAAACTTCCTTTTAAAAAAGCTTTGTCTGATGCTTTAGTCCGTCTTGTGATTAATTAAACAAAGAAAACATGTAACAAAGCATATTTAAGTATTTAAATATAGCCTGTATGAATTAAAATGTCAATTCTCAGTGACAAAAACATTTTGTTTTCTGATTTTTACTTTTTAAGATGAATCTTGTACAATTTTAGCAGCAGGAAATTATATGTTTATCTTGGATTTTGTACTAACGATAAAAAATAACTTTTTAAGTTAGACTAGGACTTAAAAAAAAACGTTGCAAATATGTTAAGCTGCAAATATTAAAAAAAATCTAGAAAAACTGCGTATAACTAAAAAAATATATATCGTGATTGCTGTTTCACATATATAGCCATTATAGGCTATAAACAAGAATCACGTATAAATAGTCATATATGAGCGGTAAATAATATAAACACGCGCAAACGAGAGCCTACTGGATTCCTCGTCGTTTGCGCGTATATTTAGGTATAATTTTTTCGCTGTATGTTATAGATTAATGGAACTTTGGAACATGATAAGAAATAGAAGATGGATTTAAAACAGTTGTTTCAGATAAGATGAAATACTTTTAAAACAACGATAAGTAAATAAATACGTATCACGTAATGGTTTTCCCGTCTAAAAAACATAACAAGCGTGATTAAATTAATATACGTAACCGTCATTATTACTGTTAACGTTATTTATAATTACGAAATTTATCAACTTTCTTTTTATTTCTTTGTCTTTAAAGACTACTTTTCGTCTTTAGTGATTAATCCTATTTCAAAATGCAAACATACTATAGGTTTTTTGTTACAAAAAATGCAAAACATCTTTATCAATATAGTATAGGCAGCGACAAAGAAAAAATTGTCACGCGATCACACTAGTGGTATTTTTAATCATATATTTTCAGCAATTGTATATTTATGCGCTTGATTGCCACCGTTTTTTACGGATCCCTACTTATAAATTTCTTGCTGCAATTTGTTTTTTTTTAAGATTCTGAAACTAATTTAAACAT
The DNA here is from genome assembly GCA_034694785.1 of Agrenia bidenticulata. Classification (NCBI taxonomy): domain Eukaryota; kingdom Metazoa; phylum Arthropoda; class Collembola; order Entomobryomorpha; family Isotomidae; genus Agrenia; species Agrenia bidenticulata. The sequence continues at coordinate 10,737 of JAQFYM010002778.1, forward strand.
TTATAAGGTATCAAAAGTTGCGAACGGATAGTAAAACCAAAAAATCCGGATAACCGATTATTTCATAAACAGTCAAAATAACCCAAATTTTTGGATAACCGGTTAACCCGTTTTAGGAACCCTACTTATATAGAGTTTACATAAATTTTTATTTTAAAAACAACATTGTTCATAAAATCCAAAAACTGAAAATAATTACATTTCTAGCAAAAATTTACCTTAAATTATTTATAATATATCGAACAAATATAATACTATGTAATTTTGGCCAATTGTCGAAAACTAAATAGATTGTGGTAATAATATATATGAAAAAAAGTATATTTTGGTGTAAAATATTTAAATCTAAACAAAAGAAAAAACTTAAAAGGCCAAAATGAATTAATGGCCTAGTTTGCTTTAGTAAACAAATTAATGCCCCAGTTTAAAATCGATAGAGATCTCAACGAAATCTCCTGTCTTTTCCAAGAACCATACCATTGGTGTATTTTAACCCCCCCCCCCCCCGTTTTTTTAAATTACCCCTGCTTTTGTTCTGATTTACTTATACGTTCGGTTTTACCCCATACTGACTGGTATTCTATGAGTGGATGGAAGTCGCTGCGTAATTTTTTGGGAATGGAGAAGTAGAAAAAAAATTGATGCAAACGAGCAATTAGTCGATACAAAATACGTTGATAACTTGAGCTGGAGTGTATCCGAACAATATGTGTAATTCTTGTTGATATGGATAAGATTGTTTAGCTATTACAAAAGATTTGAATATAATTTAAAGAATGTGAGATGAATTCAGTGTAAAAATGTATTTCAACATAATAAATAGGCAATTAAATTAACCAAGCCTATTTTCAAAATTCACAATTTGTGTCTTTAAGGTGATCTTATTAATTTGAAAATAAAAATAAATAAAATTATAGAAAGAAATACCAAACTGTAACCGCATGGAAAACATGTAAATAAATTCTAAAAATGGAACAAACAAAACTATAGATTTAATACAATTAACATTTTCTGCCTATATTTATATGATGTTTGGCTACTTAATTTAATTATATCGGATTAATATTAAAGTTCGTAAATAATATCGTTAAAACACTAGCAGATCAAGTATTTGTATCCGTTAATCGTCTCATTCTTGATTTTACGCTTCATAAAACTCTTTATCAGATATTCATGCCCATTATCGCGCGAAAATAGATTTGTGAAGCTGAGACATATAGGAAAGAACGCCTGGAGCAACTCAAGCCATCTCGATACGTATCTTCTACATATTTGAAGTGCATTTTCATTCTCTAAAAAAATTCTCGCTTATAATCCTGTCCGGACCATCATTTAATATCATTGGTTTCGTTTACTTACGCGTTTGCCTTTTTCTTATAATTTCTTTACAATAATTCCTTGCTTTGACCTACTTATATATCCAAAAGGATTACCCTACTCTGTATAATTCTCACTATCCGTAATACTAATATCACCTACTGTTTTACATAAGAATCCGTTTTAACCCTGTCAGCATTGTTTGAAAAAAAAGAAAACACGGGCTTGCTAGCAGGAAATAATTGACTGTAATAGGCACAATTCCTATTGGGAAGCAAAGCAAATTCATCTTTACCGCATATCTATATTGCTTCCCTGGGAAAATATTATAGATTCGTTAAATATTCCAGCTGTACCGGCCGTTGAAAACATTGTGCAATCAGCTGCTAACACGGCCGCAGAAACATTTCTAAATCCCATTCCTAATCGTATTTGTTTCCAGTTTTCGAATAGGGGGATATAAACAGAAACTAGTATGATGTGTATAATATGTAGTGTACGGGCTATGTTTTCATGTTTCACGGATTTACCAATATTAATATCATTTCCTTTATATGAAAAGCTAAAGTAATGCCTAAGCCAAGTTAGCGTAAGTAAGAGCTTTTTTTAGGATAAAAAGCAGAGTCTCTACCTCTTAGACTGGTAGAAGCAATCATGGAAAACTCTACCAAACCATAAATCTCATCCAATTTTATTTGCGAGAACACGTTTCGTATGTAATTACCAGTAACGGTGGCTTATGCCCTGCTATAAAAGTAATGTTTGGTAATATCAATGTCACTTGTCAGCGGCCCAGTATTGTCCTATATTGACTGATTATCATTTTGAAGTGAGTACGTCAGAGTTTCATATTGTGCATTACTATTTGTCCTGTCATTGAGGATAATCTGTGGAGTGCTTCTTCAAGCCACTTTAGAGGGATTAATAGAAAAAAAGAATCAAAATTACAATAATAACACGTTAGAAGCGTTACTGCAAATGTATGCACAAAAAATGCAATTTTAATATTATCAAAAATATTTTATAACTAAAATACATAAATAAAAACCGAATACTGCAAGTTTTACAATTTATTTCTGCAAAAAAAGCAGGTCGAACAAAATTTTTTTATTTTTAAATATATACAAGTTTAAAATGTAAAATATTGGTTTTATATTGTTTTCTTGTCCGTAAATGGGGGTATGTAACTGGATATTCGATCTTAAGTCACGCTTTGGCTATGTTTCTGGATAAATTACGCATATGAATTTTAAAAAAGCCGGTTTTATTATAAAAACACGATAAATTCGCATAAATCTCTAATATTTATTTTTGACCCTCATTTAAAACAAAATTGAAATGGAGAAATCCCCAAAGGAAAGAGAAAATGGTGATCAAAAAGATAAGGAATTCGAATCCTATAATGAGTTTGAAATAGTGATTCAAATTGCTAAAAATTAATGTGCATAGTGGTGTCGAAAGAAGATACGTTTAAATGAAGCATAAATAAGAGCAAAGAAATGAGAAGAGAAATAACCCACATGAACAACTAATTAAAAATATACAACTAATGAAAAGCATTGATATCATCAAAAACAAAACAGATAGTAGGGCTATAATATCCAATATGAAATATAAATAATCGTATAAATGAAAAAAGCGAAAACATGAGATGATAAGAAATAAAGACTGACCGAGATTACAAGTTCTTAACTACGCGTCATAAGTATTTACAACACAAAGGAAAATAAATATATAAACATAAAACCAAAGAAAGCTGACAGTGCTGTATTAAAATTGTAAAAATATCCAGAATATTAGAATAAAGTAAAGCTAGAGAGAAAAAGAAAACCATGAATAAACGCAAATCTTATATAATGAACTTATATAATATTAGCCGGTAGCTAATAGGGGAAGTTTTACAACAATAATGATTTACATTTAGAAAACGAAATATACTATAATAAAAAAGATTAAAAAATGCAAGAGATTCTAAATACACAAATAATAAAAACCTTTTTGTTGTGAATTAGTAGTCAAAAAAAGCTCTGGTTAACGTTAAGTTAAATATCTTAGTGATTTATGTCTTTCGTTATAACTCCTTATTCTTGCTACTCGCGTTCTTCCTTTTTTGCCTTATACTTTTGTTCTAAAATACTATCATTTTTAACATTATCAATTGTTAAAGGTTCAATACAAATTGGTCAGTGCTTTTAACTTAATCTCTTGTATAATATTCTGAAATGAAAGGATCTATAGGAACTTCAAATGAGAATTTTAAAAACATAGACATGATAGCAAGGAATACCGTGCTAAAAAATATATTGACAGATGCATTTATCTCGTTTAGAGCTATAATCCCTGTACCTTCAATACATAATATATCCTCATTGGATCTTTTTACATCAAACTTTGTTTTTGTTTTCTATAAACCTTTATCTTATCGTAAACTATCTACAACTAATTGTTCTTTGTATCTTGCTGCTTTGACAGATCTGTATATCGGTTTTTCATTACAACGCAATGCGACTCAAAATCATCAATAATTGGCTTTTTCCGTTTATCAGTCAAAACACTATTCATTGCCTCTACCGAATTGCTAGTTTCTTTTCCATAGCGAGATACAGGGAAACAGGAGTACGACCAAAGTTTGGGATTTGCTTCAATCAAGTAGTTATACAAATTAATATCAAATTCTTTAATTTCCATCATTTTTTTTGTTCAAAACTTTTCTTTTTATACATCTTCACTGCCTCCCAAAAATAGAAATGATCTTGGTTTTTAAAATCGTTTCTGTATATTACTAGCTAAATGCCTGCAGCAGATAGACGCGCTTGCTTTAGAATACACATCTTTTATAGCTTTAGTCAGCCATTCGTCTCTATCAAAAACAATCACGTTTCATTTGTATTACAGTCTAGTTTTTTGGCGATTTCTTCAAGGAAAGCTGATCAGTTTACTGCATTTTTTACCCGAGACAAATACTGAATCCGCACTAAAAATATTCGATTAATTGCATCCTGTCCAACTGCTGTCAACAGGGTCATCTGAGAATTGTTTTTGAGGAAAGATTCATCACAAAATAATAATTTCCGGTAGCTTTAATTCCTTCTACAGATGAAGTGTATATCACAGTTAGGCTTGTATAATGATGTGTAGAAGAACATTTTGATTTTCCAATGTTTTCACTCTCATTTAATATTTTCACCACATCTTTTAATCTTAGAAATTAGTTCAAATCCATAGTTACTACTCTTGTATTCCTTATTGAATTAGATGCAGCTGATGATGTAATGCTAGAACCACGATATTTTTACGGCTAGTCCTCGTATTTCTTGTGGCTTCAAAGTGTCTGTTGCAATACCTGCATCAAAAAGAAAGTTGCTTGTTTTTTTATTATAAATCGCTTAAACTTCCTTGCACGTATTTATATTATTTTGTCTTGAAATGGTGAATTTATCTTTTTCTGCTTTAATATACATCTTACATCAAATTTACATTTATTTTCACTACATTTGAACCACACCCGCCTTGGATCCCTTTTTTTACTGCAATAATTTTATTCATAGCAAAAGACTTTCGTTTGATCCACATTGTAAACTAATTTAAGGATTGGACATCGTTATCTCTATGATCACCATTTTCTCCTTCCTTTGAGAATTCCTTTGTTTCGATTTTGTTCTAAATGAGGAACATTAATAACTATTGATTTTAAACTGGGGATTTATTTGTTTACAAAGCAAACTGAAGCAATAATAAATAGTGGTTAACTCTTAAAAACCAAATTTGTAAGATGAGCCGTAAGAAAATATTATTTTAAATAAAATACTTTTTTTTGTTATGTTTTTTTATATATTACAAAATATAAATATTATCTTTAAAAACCCGTTGCCAAAAAATAAGTTTAACTTTGTAAAAAATATTGGGTTATAAAATATATTTATATTTGCAGGAACATTACATCCTTAAAATTTTTTGTTCAGTTAAGACAGTTTTTTATACAAACAAATAATATATAATTTATGTCTTGTCAGAAACCCATATTTATCAATATGCAAACACAGATAAAAGTATGAAATCTCGCAAATGAAATATTGTGCGATAGAACATAGAAAAAAATATATATACTAATAGAATACATTTTTTTTACACATATAAAATTCGTGTTTTTTCATATTATTTGCACCATACAAATATATCGTCTTCAAATATGGATTTTACACATTAATTAGTTAAAGTTTTAGGTCGATTGGCAAACATTTTTAGAAAATTACCTCATTTATGTCAAAAGTATTTCTAAGCCTATTTACACTGATAAACAAAGCATTACTTATCTAAAAATATAAATTTGCATTATGAAATAGTATTAGATAAGAGAGTTGTATGTACTAAAAAGGTAATATTCATTCCCTTTATTTGTTTACAAATAATCAATTATTTAAGAAATATACGGTTGCAAGTTTAAAACTTTTGTATTGTCTGCGATTCTTATATATAATGTTTTTCATTATGGACTTTTTATGTGATAGTCGTATTTAATTACCAGAATTTTATAATTTTTCTTCGTATTCATTCAATATTTGCAATATTTGTAGAAATACAAAAAAATAGAGTCATAAAATATTACAAACACTAATCCAAATCACTGACGATGTATACTTAATAAAAAGAGTATACTCAAGTATATGAATCCTACCCAAAAGAATTTAAAAACGTTTCGTTAATATACCATATAATACGCGCACACAAAACAAAGGGTTTATGCATTATAAAGATGCAATAAAACGCACAAAAAGCTTTTTTACTTTTTTACTTCACTCAAAATGTAAATTATTTTAATGCTTTTTTGTGCAAATTTAATGTCATTTTAAAGCCTTAAAATATTTATATAACCGAAAACTACCGTTTTACATTTTATATGTGTATTTGTGGCCAAAACGACGTTTACATTGTATTCTCTGGCCTTCAGGTTCGTAAACAGGGGTGTTTTACAGTTTGAAACATACATGGTTGCATAAAAAGCAGAGCGAACATAAAATATATTGGAAACTTTTTTTAGGCAAACAGTTTCTTTATCACTACTCCAAAAAACTTCTTTAATCTTTTGCTTGCAAAATTTATGTCATATACGATTAACACGCATTTTAAACATATTTCTGAACATCTATCGCACATTTTGAAGTGCCAGCGTTTCAGGGTATAATTTTTTTTAGTTACAAAAATAAATAGGCTAATATATGTTTCATATTTTTGTATTACAATTTAATTTATTAATCGCAGAATTTTTACATAATTAATAAATGTATATAGACACTTAAACATTATTTTTTTTGTAAGGTTTCAACAAGAAAAATAAAAACTTAACCGTTATTAATGTAATAAAACTGCAACCATTTGTTAAGAAATATGCAAATTGTACTAGAGTTTATTTATATGCGCATATGAATATATATGATTAATACATGTAGTTCTGTAAGCTTTGTGACTATTCTATCACATAGAAATATAACAACCCTACGCAAAAATATATTGAATAAATATTTTGATATTGATATTGATTTTGATTTTGATATTGATTTTGTTTAATACAATATATCTTTTTAAAATATTTTGCGTAAAAGAATCAAAATGATTCTTTTTTAAGAACGCGGTCTCACACTATACATTTATGTCATACGAAAATTTTATTCAAGGTGTTAAATTACATAATTATAAATAATAATAAATATAAAACAGTAATAATAGTTTAAATACAAAAAATTTGGATTGATACGTAAATTGCAGCAAAAAAAAATATAAGGGTGTGTAATTGAACAGCATAAACATAAAAATATATAATAACCAGGCACGTAGCCAGAAACCAAAATTCGAAAAAGAGGGCCCCCAAACCTATTTTTTGATAAAAAAAGAGGGGCTTTTTACAAAAAAAAACAATTAAAAGAAGTAAAACTTATTTCGGTTAACACAGAAAAAAAATGAAACGAACAAAACAAATATATATTTTTAAAATTATTTATAGCTATATAATTTACAAAAAAAGCAAAAATAGGAAAGGCTTCCTAGGTACGGGGGGCCCCCTTCCTACGGGCCTGATAATAACACTTTAAAACTTGATATAATATAACCTGTAGATTATAACATAAAATTTGCATTTTTTTTTGCTTAGCATTTTTAAAACACATTTTGGGCCTTGATTTGCGCGTATATAGCTGTATAAAAAATCTCTAATGCGGAATATTTACAATCCGGTACGTGGTGCAAATAAATACACTTATTGGCTGCATTTTTTTAGTTAAATACTAATTTTGCAAAATTTCTATTAAATATAAAAAAAAATTCAAATTGTTTACAGAATCGATTGTTTGGCTCTAGCCACTGTTCACAAAAATTGCCCGCAAAAATTTTACCCCCTCTAAAACTCAGGGGGCGAAATTTTTTTTAGCAGGGGGCTGGCTGCAGCCCCTAGCCCCCTGAAAACACTACTGTTGAATATGCAATATATATTGTTAATCATCTATGTTGACACCAATATTTAATGTAATACTAGATATCACTGATTACTATTATATTTTTTTGATTTCTAGTCTAGAAAAATAGCCACAACAGTTGCCGTCTGTGCGAAACTTTTGCAAAACCACACACAGCTCCAATATGTATGCTTTAAATATTAATTTCAGCACTTAGCTTGTGTTATTTTTATACAAACTGGATAATTATTACGCAGTAGTGTCAAACTCAATTTTTACTTCTAAAACTTAACGATCTTACACTAAATATTACAAGGGCTTCATGTTATTTTTCTATAAGAGCACTTTTTTAATCATCAATATTTTTCAAATCTCTGTATATAAAATGAAGAACGCATAACTGGTATCGGAAAATCATTTAATGTGGTCGCCATCTTTTTATGCTTCTTGTGATGCATTTAATATTTTTTTTTCTAAGTTTTTTTAGTACAAATAAGCAGTTAAATATAAATTAAAAATAGCAAACAAATTAACAGTATAATTTTTGCATATAAAACTTACATGTTATTTATATTAGATTCTATGGTTTTGCATATAAGTGTTTAATTATCTTTATCTATAAAAACATTACTTAAAAAACGGAATCGCGTAGTAAATAATATATTAAAGTACAATGTTTGGCTAATAATAAAAGTAAAATATATTATATACTACTTTTTCTATTATGACATTTATAGTAACATTTACTTATTGCAATACTTTAAATGTGATTTTAAAATCTGCAGTATCACACATCAAAAGGTCATAACATGTTTATTAGACTAAAAAAGGTGTCTATAAGCCCCTTTATATTAAATAATGTTGTTTTAAACAATTTTTTTTAACAAGCTTTATTTTTTTTTCTGGACACCCATTTTAATCTTCAGTATAGTAAAAGCTTATACATCTAACTAAATATTAAAGACTAAATTGGTTTTTTGTATGGTATCAGTGTATTCATTCGATACAGAAAGAAACCGACCATAAAATTTGTACAAACTCTGGTAAAATGCAAATCAAGTAAGTTAAGCCTACCTTAAATCTAAATGAGAGGTGTGTATGTTTTTTTATAAATGTTAGCTTTTGTTATTTGGCTGTACATCTATCAGGCGACGATAATCTGTCTAATATCGATTAAATAATGTTTTCTACCGCTGCGGAATATATCGAATAAGCGTTTAAATTAGTCAAAAATATATTGTCGTGTTAATGTCATAAAATCGTATAGCTTTTGCTAATAGATTTGCATTTTTAGCTTGTGCACGAACACGCAATGTTTTATCTAAATCGGCAGGTGTTTAATGTGTACAAGTATCAAATGCCAAAAAAGAATCTTTTTGATTTTTCGTAAAAGTAAAGAAAATCTACTAACCAAATACAAGCAAATACCTATCTTTTTTTTGTTTAATCTTTTTGAAGTACATCTGTTTTCGTCTGCTCCCGGAGTTTTTTTATAATTAAATTGTCTCACTTACATATACCCTTTCGCGCCCCAGGAACTACTTTTGTGGTACTCTAAATATTAAAATATCCAAGAATCCAAAAAATGCACTGTATATAAGGTAATAATAATAAAACCCATAAGCAAAATAAAAAGTAAAAATTGTTTTTATCTGCATTAAAAACGAGATACCACCTTAAAATCTTATATTTAACCTTATTTTATATGCAAAATGAATACCAGAGCAGTTTTTTACGAAAATGCGCCATATTTTTAGTATTATATTACAATACAGAAGAAGAAAGGCAACATATCATAATTTTTATTTACAAAAATGCTATTTTGTCTTTTATTAACGCACATTAATTTTTTTAAAAATAAAAATTCACTAACATTTGGTAACCAGTCAGCTAAAACATAATATCTTGTCCTTTTTACGCCCGTAAACAATACTGTTACGTTTAGAAAAATAAGCAGTTCATTACTGCCTTTTATATGTCTTCTATTGTTTATTTTGCATCTATCTTGTTTAAAAGCACGTAAATATATCTATGATTTAATTTATATTGTATGAAACCAATATAATATTTTCTTTAAATGTGTATGGTGCATTTTGACTTTATATTTCGGTTTTTTTATATGAGACTAGACGTTAATCTTATTATAATTGACACAGATTAATTTTTGCACGGGAATTAGCGGGGCATGTAAGATATACATGGGCGCTAAAGGATCAATTCTCTTAATTAGGAAATACGGGCTTATTTAATATAGCGTAATTTTTCCTCAATATTTTCCTTTTCCCTTTTTTATATATAATTTTCTATCTAAAATGCATTCTTTTAGCAATAGGATATTCTTCATAAAAACGCTGCCATACTGATTCATTAGTGTTGCGCAATTACCATAATAAAATAATTGTTTGCACGGTTCGTAGGAATTCAAAACCGGATTCGAAACCCAATAAAAACTTGTAAAAAATCAAGGTTTTTTAAAAATGATTTGTATCCTTATTAAGTGTGGAAAAAATCTCGAAAAAGCGATTACATGGTTGCTTTCTGTACATTCGTACTAGGAAATCCAAATCCCGGGATCCGGGATTCCCGGGTTACAAAAAAAAACCAAAAAAATTGTTCCAGGGATCCCGGGACACGGGATGTTTAGACTTGTGGAACATAAAGTGCTACAATAAAATAACCCTTTAGATAATGACAGAAAATAAACATATAAAATTAAAATTAAGTCAAATGAACAACACTTTAAGTACAAAAACGTAAAAAGGTCATTATTTGACGGTTCTTGTCGTTAGTAAATGGAACCATATATGAAGCGGTTGATTTTTTAACAAAGTGTACTTACAATCTAGAAAATGCCACAAATTAACTGTAAATAAAATATATTAAGATCGATATTTTACTTTGTATGATGAATATTTCACCAATCTATGTTATATGAGTAGGGTTGTAAATGTAAAGAATATTTCGAATATTTACTTCAATTTTTCCGTAAAAATTGGAAGTTTAAATTATCGGTGTAAATTTTGAAAACTTTATATTTACATATAAGTTAAAAATAATAAAAAAAAATAGTATGGGATAATTAACAACTCGATAAAATCAATACTTTGCAATATATATATTAAAATTACCTTTTAT
>JAQFYM010002779.1:0-21626 GCA_034694785.1 Agrenia bidenticulata
ATATAAATTATGTTTTGGTTACCTGAGTGAAAACACGTAATATGGATAATTTTGTTTTTCTTATGCTAAAAGTTGTGTTCAAAGATATATCTAATGTATGTATAGTAAGGAAAATTGCAAAAAAGCATTTAGATAAAAATATCTATTGTATTGAATTCCAACCCCGCTCATTTACCAAAATTTATGTACCGAAAATTTATTCACATATTTTTTATCTCCGAAAACCTTTTTCATCAGACCCAGATTCTAAAGAGAACTCATACCGCCAGAAAAACCTAGACCAAGAAAATCAACGTTCGTTTCGACAATATAGTCAGAAACATGAAAAACAACAGACAGTAACTTTTTGAGTGTATTTAAATAACATGCCGCTAAATATAAAAAAAAGATTACAAATTATTGATTTTTAAGCAATATAGTAAAGAAGCATATAGCATCTGAGAGACGAAAAGATATTTCCTTTTACTTTTTTCCTGATAGGATTTTTATATTGTAAATTTTTAAACACTCAAGTTGTAAAATTAATGTGATTTTTATTTGAGTAATTGCTTCTTGCCTTCAAAATATTGTTTGCACCCACAAAAAAATTTAATGACTATTCCCAAAAAAAATTGAAAGTGTGTGCATTTGTATAAACATATTAGCTAATAAAAAAACGCGTAACGGGTAGACGCAAAGGCTAAAAAAAGCTACTTAGACGCGCAAATAACATTTCCCTTTTACCAGGTTATCGCTTTACAAGACACTTACGTTTCTTACGTTTTTAAAAAGGTATTATTGCAAATAAAATACAGAAATTATATATACAAGAAGGATTAATAAAAAAATTATCACCATATGCATGATTGTAGTGTTTTCTACTGCAAATAAACGTACCCATAGTTACAGGATCCCTATTACTGGAGGCCCTGGTTCGATGTGAGAAAATACGACAAAATAATAAAATTTATCCTACACAGAAAGGGCCATTTAACCCTTTAAAACATAAAACATCTTGAAAATCTATGGGGTAAGAAATAAAAAACAAAAATATAGAAAAATGGGATGCAGTGGAAAAGGAACTGCTCATGACGATTACAACCCTATAAATATAAATTAAAAAAAAATGCACAGATGTTAATACTGTTACAGGGTTGTTTACAATTTCTTTTTTGTCTTTTTTTATTACTGTGTTAAGATCACCATCAGAATGTATTCAATGCAATTTTACTTCATGATACAATATAAACGGATAATCAAATTAATCAGTTACCATACTACTTATGTCAATATATAATAATGCAATTGCAAGAATACCAAATTGCATTTGTTGTTATTTTATTAAGAATATCAATATTTAAAGGAAAAAAATGCAATACTGAAGTATATCAGTTTATTAGATTCATGTTTTATAGTTAAGATAGACAAAGTAACATAAAATAGTATAACTGTGACTTAGTTTTTTTTATAATGCTTGTATTAAAAGGAAAAGTGATTTTGTAGAATTATCTCGGTTACATAATACCAATATCTACAATGCGTCTTTTTTTATTAAATAGCAAATTCCTATTCATGAACGCTATGCTTACTTAAACCCTGACAATAAAAAATATACACTACATGGATTAATGCGTTTAACTAACCTTTATAAAAAATCTGCGTTTCATTTTAAAATCTGCCTTATTCTGATGTTTTTATTTTCTAAACGATACATATATATATAAAGTACTTGATCGTATATCTCAGACAACATATGTTAGTCACTCTGATTTATAAATATTAAATATGCGTATATTATATGATTATTGAGTTATTTTATATTGAGTAACGTCTTTTTTCTTCCATACCATTTTGATTCGCTTTGTCTCTATAAAAGAGGGGTAAAACGTAAAAGGGCTAAATGATAAGCAGAATAGGTAAGCCCCGTCTCCCACTTTTATATACAATAACGTACACACTAATACCTGTTGTTTCACACATTTTTAAAAAATTTCTATTACCGTGCATTTCATGTTACGTGTTCGAAGCAAACACTACATTTTTACATCTTTTTTTCTAATACTGGGTGTCCCAAAATATACGGACCCGAAAATAAGGGTTCGAAAAAAATCCAGATTTTTTAGCAATAGAAAAAAAATAATCAAATAAATAATATATGAGGTTTAAAGCGTGGCTTAAAAAATATAAGTACTAAATATAAAAAAATATACAAATTTGAAATTTATTTAATAGATATGTTTTACCCAAAAATTAAAACTTCTAAATGTCCAACATTATTTTCATTTACTGAATCAAGCCGTATCATAAACCTGATTACAACTCCTACAAGTGTTTGCTAATTTAGTATAGAAATTGTAGTTAATATAATTAGTTTCAATTCATTTACTGTTTTCAGGTTTTTGGAAAATACTTTTGACTTAAGATACCCCCAAAGATAGAAATCCAAGGAGTTGAAATCATTGATCTGGAAGGCCAAATAATATTTCTAAATCTTGGATATTATTCTTAAGACAAATATACTTCTTAATTAAGTTTATCGTTTCTGCTGCTGCGTGGGCTGTTGCCTCCTCTTGTTGAATCGTACTTCTGCTACAACGACAACTCTATAAAAAAACATAATTTTGTAACATTTCTAGAGATTTTATACCGTTCATTGTTACACATTTTCCAAATTCATTCTTTACAAAAATAGGGCCCAAAAATACGGTTTTGTAAAATAACGCACCAAACATTTAGCTTTTTGCTATGCAATGATCGTTCACAATTAATATACAAATTAGCTGTACCCATAACTGCACATTTTGCTTATTAACGCACAGATAGGCAGTAAAAACAGCCTCGTCGCTAAATAAAAATTCAGGGATACTAATCCTTCTTCGGACATTTGCAAATTAACAATTATACTTAAATTATGCCTTTGGGGCAAGTCATCTAATGCACGTTGTTGCACCTTTTGTATTTAAAAGGATAAGGCTTATTTTTTGTTACAATTCGTCGAAACTAGATTTTTTAACTCCTATCTGTTGTGACTTTTTTCTTAGAGACAATGAATTATCCATCTCTAAAAATTCTTGAAATAATGTAATGTTTTTGTAGTTATGGCTAATTTTTTTCAACCTCGTCCCCATTTTTCTAATCACTGACCTGATTCCTTGAAACATTAGACTAGATTATCTATTACTTTCTCTGTCGGTGCAGGTTCCAAAAAAATATCTTAATATTTACGCTTAATGTTGTTATGGAAGCCTGAAATGTAGTATAAGTGCGTGCAACTTTACTTTAATGGCCGTGTCAAGGCGAGTCATTTTATTTTTTTTTTTGGGGTCCTTATAAATTAAAATTGATAATAATAAATTACATAATAAAATTTACATTTCCATACTTCTAGTAAGTTAAAAAAGCTTGCCATTAATATTTTCGTTTATAGCAAAAAATTATATTTTATTGGTTTTCCTTTATAATTTTTTCACCTTTTTTTTACTAACCTTTTTTCCTAAACTTTCTAAGGGGGATCAAGAAAGATAAGACTTTCGGGCCGCTTGTTTCTGAACCCCCTATATATGACAGTCTGTATTTTCCATAAAAAGAGTTTTGGTAAAAGAATTCTTCGGTCAAATGTGTTTTTGGATGAAACAACTGTGGTAAAATGATGCACAAACAAATTTATAAAAATGTACACGGTTAATTTTTCGGTGGACTTTTTAAATACGATAAATTAGCAAGGAAAGTCATATAATATACAAGGATAACAAAATCACCCGTTAACCACTATTAATACGTAAGTATTATGTTACACTAATATAGAAAAATTAATCAATTGCAGTGAATCACACTAAATCTATGTATATGTCGCATAAAACAAGCACTACTTTAGTAACTAATACCAAAAAAACTTACTTAACCTTACTTTTAATTTTTTTTTTAGGAGATATCATTTACTGCCTTACCTTACTCGGCAGTAAGTATAAATCTATGAAACGAAGTAGAGGTTTTTTTACCACTGGCTCATTTATATAAAAAAAATGTAAAGATACCAATACATATAAGTAATGTTTTTTTTTTCGTTTAAAAGCAAATTGCTATTTGAAAACACATAAATTTCACGTTCAAAAAAAAATTCTGCTACTTGGTCTTTGTTAGGGACAGACAAAGTATTTATCAGTGTGGTGATGGACAAAGTATTTCCTATTCCCTTTTATCTTAGTTCGTAGTTTCAAGATATAAATATAGGCTTTAAACGCGTTTTTAATAGCGCAAACAGCGTATTAAGGCGATTTACGTCGTTTGCGCATACTGGCGGGCGTTTTTAGACATTTTGGGCAATTTTTACAATTATTGGAAGATTATGACGTTGACATTAAGAGTCATAACATATGACTTGATGTCTAATAAATACAAATGTCACAAAAGTGATTTATCAATATTTTTGCTATATAAGCATTGGGTTTTAAATAAATAGTTAAGTTTAAAATGGTTTTTACTAAGAAAAATATGATTTCCACGGGTTTATCCAAAAATCAGGCTTTTGGAAATTTCCGATTTGTCCCAACCTTATGTTTTACAAAAATACTAAAATGGGAATTTTTTTTTTTATGTTGTAAAATAAATTTTCATGTACAAAAGAGTATGCGATGCTTTTTTTGTGTCAAATCATATTTTTTTGACAAAAAATGGCTTAAAAATATACGGGAAAAAAATTTTTATTGCGGATGACTGTAAAGTAAATAATTCTAAAATAAAATTGACCCCCATTATTAGAAAGGGCATCTTTGTATATGCCAACATATATATGATGAATTTTTCTTCGTATATGCGCAAACAGTTAAGTCTTATTTTATATATTTGCGTTGTAGTGGTAATTACCTTTTATTAACATAAAAATAAACTCAAAAAACAAAAAATAACATAAAAGTCAAAGTCAAAAAATAAATGCAAAACGCAAAAAAACTTGCATAGTTGCGTATTAATGTTTTTAATCAATATGCAATTGGCAAGGAAGCTTTTTTTGAGAAGTTCTGTCAAATATAACATTTCCTAAAAAGAAGTTTTTGTTAAGAAAATAGTTGATGTATTTCTTTTCACGACAAAAAACCTATTTTTGTGAATAATTAAAGTACTTCAGCTGTAGTAAAAGAGTCTGATATCATCAAGTAAAATTTCCCATTTTAAAGTACCCTTTTTAATTTTTACTATTCAAAAAAAATGCAAAAAAAAGGCTAAGTGGCTTTTTTATCAAGTAAGAAGGGCAAAATACATTACGATAAAATCTTAAATTCTACTAAAAAGTCCTATTTAATGTAAAAATAGGCTTATTATCGTGCTATAACGTATTTTTTTTTTCAGAAAAAAACAAGGAAGCATTGTCTTTAATTTATGCATTTACAAAAGCCGTAGATGTGTAAAGAATGCCTGTAGTTATTGTACAGACTACACGGAAAATTCAATATATATAGGCTGTTGTAATTTTATCTTTTTTGGATAGATCTCTTTACCATTTTAGTTTTCTATAAGAAAAAAAAACAGGTACACCAATAAAAACTATCTAATTTGCTTTATGTTATTTTACTTTCATGTACAAAAAAGGGTTTTAAGTTCTTTATGAATTACAAAAAAATAGCGTGTATATAGTCGCTGACTTTTTTTAAATTGATACAAGGCCTTTTAACTAATATAATGATCTTTTTAATACATTAAATATCAATATAACAGCTTTTTCGATTTTAAACGTCATCAATTTTGTATTTAATCTTGTCAGCATAACTGGTGTACTAAAAAATATAGAGTGTATGTAAATAAGAAAGGCTAAATTGTACATTAAAGCCTATAAAATTGCCACAAAAAACGGTTTAACTCCTCTCACGTATTATTTTAATCCAAGGATTTTTTTTTTGGGGAATTTTTTCTTCGATGAAATTTTTTTTTGTGAATCTATTTATTCAAGGAAATTTTAACCCGAGGAATATTATTCAAGGTAAATGGTAACTCTTAAAAATAACAATTTTTTTCGTTTTTTAAACTAGAATGAAAAGTAAAAAAAAGAATGCAATTCAAGTGTTATATTAATATAAAATAAAACTAGATCGCATAACAATAAGCCTTTTTTTCTTACATAGTCATTTTGTGGCATATGCAATTTTTATTTTGCAATGAAAAATTTTATCAATTTAATTCAAAATATTACTTTTATAAATAGTATTTTTTGGTTGTAATTGAACGAATAAATTTTCTAATTATTTTTTAGAGCGGTTCATCTAGTGAAAAACTTACAATTCTTTAACTAAAGTATTTTTATCAGCACGTTCCAGTGAGTTTGGTTTTTTTTTGTAAAATAAATACACTAGTGCAGTTTACAATATGAAAAATTAGAAAAGAAACTGGTTTATCACATCTAAGTTCTTTTTTCTAGTATATTTTGCAAAAACAATTTTTTTGTTGTATAAGCATTTGTAAATTTGTAAAATTACTACTTAAATATATTACACGCATTTATATGCATTAAAAAAAAAGTTGCCAACTTATAGGTAAGAAAGACATACTAAATTTTATTTATTTACTTGCAAAAACAAATACTTACGTTTACAAAAAATAAAAAAGAATTATAAAATGGCACAGTTTTTTAAACACTGGTCAAAACACTGCCGCTATTTTATATGTCGCTTTTATGGGGTTTTTTTTTTTTTTTTAGAGTTGCAAAGTAAATAAAAAAGACGATTTGTAACATTAATAATTTAAATCGGCGTAAAAATCAGCATAAAAAAATGATGTTAACAACATTAAGACGTATACTCTTATCAAATGTCTCAGCCAATGTCGTTTTTATTACCAAGAGCTAGTTAGCAAACTAAAATTGGGGTTATAAAAAATTATCATAATTTGGTTTACTGAAACCCAAAATAAAATAAATAATATTTTTTAAACATCTTTGGTCGGTATTGGTTTTTTTATTGCTACAAAATGGCTGATATTGTCATTAGAAGCCATTTTTAAAATTTTATTGTAAGATACTATTTAATATAAACGACGGCAGTTGCTAAAAGAAAAAAACCGAAATGAACACGCTGTAAAAGCAAAAAGAAAAGAGGCATGTTAAATATATAGTCGATGATGTGAGCAAGATACAACAATTTATATTACGTTTTTTATGGTATCTATTATTTGTAAAAAATGTAACTTAATTTAAAAGTTGCATTTAACTTATATATATGTATAGTAAATTAAAAAATTATACAAAAGCTTGTTCTCTATTTATAGTTCTAATCGACTAAAAGAACAAATATTTATATGAGTAAGAAATTAAAAGCTTTTTTGCAGATTATAATAAATCACTACGTGATATGTTGTTTTAATACTGTACCTCTTACGTGCAAGGATTGCGCATATAAAAAATGTACAAAATTTTTTGTTGTAGAAAATTATGTCTATCAGCAAGTAAAATTTTATTTATTTATATAGATGGATATACAGAGGAATAAATCGATAATCTGTGGTTTAATGCAGAGAATCAAAAAGTGTTTTATAAAAATTTTTATTAAGTATATTGCACTGTAGGCACTACAGATCATCGAAGTTTAGCGAAGTTTAAAAAAATGAATAAAAAACGCATTGAGAAAGTAAGATTCCTAACGATTTTTTGTAAAAAAAAATTTTGTAAAAGGTAAACATTGGCATCAAAAAAATATTTACACACAAAAAAAAATAGATCATTACCTAATATTTATTTTAACAAATAAAGAAACGTATTCTAGACCAACGGTACCACCATAAATATATAATTGGGCAAAATATTTTCTTTAGTTTTAACAAGATATGATATATTTACATGCGTATATCTTTTGTAGCTGTGGCTAAAAAAAGAAAAAAGTAAACGCATTTTGGCGTTTTTGATCTAAAGCAAGCAAATAGAAAATCGTAAAACTTTACCCTGTATAATAATTATTTAATGATTTTTTTATACTTTTTTTTTCTTTGACTAAAATTTGTTGTTAACAATATAATAAAAAGCGTATAATACTATTTATTGCAATAATCTGGTAGTTTTGTAGTTAAAGTCACACATAGGTTGCATTTATAATATCTTTTGTTAGATGATACCTTTTGTGTTTTTTATACGCGCAAAAACTAGCAGCTAGATATTTTTTTAGTTATAATTTTTGCCAAAAATTATAAGAAAACGCCAAGTGTTACTATTAACATGCTTAAAAAGCTAGAAATAAGACATCTTTTTACATGCGACTTAACCAAAAATCAAAAACATGGATTTACATGTTATTATTTTGCAAGCGTTTTTTACACAGTACTCTTGACCCGCACTAAGCTTAAATAATCCACTCTGAGCTTATTATCTTTAAACGCAACATATCCTATGAAAAACAAAATACAGGGTATTTTGCAGTAAAAAACATATGCCATATACTTATTTTAACTGATCTGCATAGCACAAAAAACAATTAACAAAAAAAATTGATAAAAAAGGCTGCAATGTTATTTGTTTTTATTTGGCTGCTGATTAATCTAAGGCTTTTGTCCCCAAGTATAGTGTTTAACATTTTTTTTGTATTTATACGCATAGGTATTTTATGTTGTAAACAATAAAAAAAAAAATTGGTTTAAAGAATTTTATTAAAAAAAACTGAAAAGCCAAATACAAACAAAAACCGTTTTATAAAAAAAAATTATTGGAATATTTTTTATACTATTAAAAATTCGGATACAATTGTAAATGCTTTTTATAGAAATAATATGTGGACGGTTAGGTCGGTAAAAAGCGCGTTTTTACAGGCAGCATTTCTTCTAGGTTGAAATAAAATTATAAAACCTTGGTTATTTTATATTACAGTCTATTATTACGTTTTTTTTAACTCGAAATTTTGTTGATTTCAAAAATCGTGTATGATACTATTTGTATCAAAATAACATAATAAAAAAATAAGAAACGACTAATACTTTTTTATTTGTAAATGCATTTTGATATAAGAACTTTTGTACGTGAGTGCATTAAGCTTATATTATTGCTTTTAAAACAAATATCGACCCCAATATAATTTTCACTCAAGCAGAGATCTTTGAGCTTGACTGCAAAAGTTTTTTTGGCTAAACGATTAAAAGAAAACAACGTTTGAATACATCAGGGTAAAATATAACAACTTGAACAAAATCTCATCAAGAAATAAAACTGAAATTTTAAAAGAGATGTACGCGTACGAAAAGTAAATTGTTAGTGGATAGAATAATATGTTAAATCGGAATTCAATTATGTAAATGCGTAAAAACTGGATATAAGTGTTTTTAATAGTTATAAAAGAAGATGCTGTCTACAAATGTATTTTTTAAGTTTTTACTGTAAGAAAAAAAAAGATAAGATAAGTATAAAGAGATCGTAATTAGTAGATACATTTTTTATCTTTATAATTTAATGGTTTCGGTTTATGAAAAACAAAAATATACAATAACAGCTTTTCTTGGTTTAATATTTTCTACCGCTCAAGAACTATACTCGTTTTTCCAGTTAAATAGATACTTATAAGAATGCATATATACGAAATATTTCAGAAAAAAACACGATGTTTTTTTCGTTAAAAAATTTTTAAACCACAGTATTTTTGTAGTAAAAAAAACTACAAGGTTACAACCACCGTAGTGCAAGCTTTTTAAAAAAGGAACAGCAGAAAAAGCAAACTTTATCTTTTTCGTAACTATAGAAAAAAAAAAAAAATGTTTTAACTTAAGTAAAAAATATCATATAAGACTAAAATATAACAACATAAAACAACCATCGATGCGTAGTTGTGTATGTTTTTGTTATTTGCTTGCATACCGAACGGTTTTTTTACGTTATAAAAGCAATTTTGGCATATAAATATGATAAAAACACAATTCTATATTACCATAACATGTTTTGCATAATTAACCTACAAAACAAGCTTTTGCACCTATTATACGGCTCTTTAGTAAATTGTTCGTCTTAAATTATTTTTTGGTCTTGTTTTTTTTTATGATTCTTTCCAAAATACTTATCTGCAAAAAGTTGTAAAAAAGTATTTTTGACCTATATTTAAGTTAATTTTTAGTTAGTGCTGTATTTATTATAATGGGTTTTTTCAAGGTTCGATTTAACAAAAACCTTATATAGATAAAAGCAAAACACAGCTTAATAAAGTCATGTTTGTAACATGCATTTCTTTTATTAAATAGCAAAATTTACACAAAGATACAATATTTTATTCGCTCTAATAAAATAAAACAAAAAAAAAACATGTGTAGCTAACAACCTTAATATTTAACAAACGCAAAATGGTCTTTCTAGGCGTTTTTAGTATTTTTATCTCTTATATTACAAGTTTTGTTTGGTTTTTTAAATTAAATATTAGATTATTAATTAGAATTGATAGTTTAAAAAAACAATTTACAAATTAAAGCAACATTTTACCTATTAAAAAACAAACACAATTTTGCAAGTTTTTATTAAATGGTTTGTGTGTGTAGAAAACAGCATATTAGTTAACAAAAAGCTTACAAAAACGCCATAAAAATATAATACGGGCTTTGGTAAGCATATACACTTTAATTTGACAAACCAACATACTTGTGTATTTATGATGTGTAGCTGTTTGCGCAAATTAACTAAACAAATATTACAGGTAACGTTTTCTACTACCTGATTCTAAATTACAACATTTTTTATTTTGTAGAGTTACATATTTAACAGATTATATTACCGCCTTTTTCAATAAACTAAAAAACTTTTAGTATTGTCGTGTAAGTTTATTTATACGATTGTAAACAACAATATATAAATTTTTTCGTCGGCTATTTTTTGTATTTAAGATACACATTACAGCAGTATCTTGATGCGGATACAAATTTATTACAAAAAAATTATTTTTAGGTTGATATTATTTTAAAATATTGTGAAAAATTGGTTTTGTATATAATTATAATATTTTTACAAAAAAGCCATTTTTTACACAAAACGCCTTTCTCAAGACGTTTTGTTTTTTTTGGCTATTATATATAAAGCTTTGCATAATAAATGTTCATAAAAGACGGCTTAAAGCAGTAAAATATTTTTCGGTATTAAATCATATAAAAAAAAGAGTTATTAATCATGTTTTGGAACTACTAATAA
Source organism: Agrenia bidenticulata (assembly GCA_034694785.1). Lineage (NCBI taxonomy): Eukaryota > Metazoa > Arthropoda > Collembola > Entomobryomorpha > Isotomidae > Agrenia > Agrenia bidenticulata. Next base: position 11,105 of record JAQFYM010002779.1, read on the forward strand.
TAAAAAAACTCTTTATTATCTCAATTGTTTGCAAGTAAATAATAAATGTTTTTCTTACTAAAAAAAATAATTACCCACTAAATTTACCTGTACGCAAAATTATTTCTACACAAAATTTTACCTGTGATTTTAATAAAGTATAGTGACTGACGTTTTTTGTTCATATTGCGTTTTCTAAATGTTAAAAAGCATAAATCTAAAAAAAGAATATAAAAGTCAAAAAAAAATTGTTTTTAGCAAACGTTAGCAAAAATTTTTTTAGCAAAATATATATCGACCCAAATATTGTCTTTTTACTATATTATAATTTTATATTTCATTTTTAGTTCGAAAAAGAAAATCAGCATAAAATGCTGCAAATTTGACATACTAAAAAGTGCCGAAAAAAAATTAATATGTTAGAAGATATTCACGATTGACTATCTCAACATTTTGTAAATGTAAATAAAAAATAAACTTTTTGTTATGTAATAATTTTTTTATATACATTTGTTTTTTTTTTGCAAAAAAGCCAAAATGCTTAAGATATATCCAACACCAAAATATAGCACGTTTTGTAATATAATTATATTTAGAAGTTTTTTTTTGCACGTTGTTTGTTTTTTTTATAAAATTTATACAAGTAAAATAAAAAAAAGCAAAAACAACAATATTTTAATAGTTATGGTATTTCTACGTTTCCGGCGCTCCTTAGAGGTTCATGCCACCCTATGTCAAAAAACATAGATAATACAAGCCATAAAAAATGCCGTTAAAATAGATAAATGGGGATACGATCATGTACATAAACTAAAAAATACAACTTGAAAGTAAATGAGCCTCTATCCCTACTTCTAAACTTAACCCCATTTCTGCATCGTTATTCAACTATGCATTCCTTATAATTCTTTCTCCAAGATTGTGGTCTACTATAACCCATGGGCAAAGGTTAGGGGAGAGTTGTGTAAAGGGTTAGGGTCTGTCACTTGTATTATTGTTTTTTTTTGTAATTCATGTTGTACGCACTAGTTCGGATAAGCCGTTTCTTCTTAGGCCTGGATTTCTTATGCTCTAAAAAAACAGGGCTTAAAACCTCCACGAGGGCCCGTTACGTAGGAATACTATGGTTTGTATTATAATACTTGTAAAACAGATGTTTACCATCTATACTAAAAAAAAAAACAGTTTTGGTAAATATTATATAAAAAATATATAGCTTGTTAAAAACGAGGTGATAAAAGGTAATAATACAAAATATGTTACGTTGAAATTCTATCTTACGCCGTAATCCGCTTCTTTTGGTTTGCAACTAGTAATTTACTACGCATTTTGCCACTATGTTAAATAAAAACATATTTTTTATATTTTGACAAATTCACACCGCCATAAAATTCTTTTAGTACGCAAAAAAAAATAAAGTCATTTTTTGTATGTTAGAAGTTACACCAGCAAATATTCTGTAACCAAAAGGCAAAACATGACATTGAGCTGTACAAAAAATGTGTTATGCAAAATGCAAAAATCACCCGGTAAAGAAAAACTCTTTAGTTGCTAAAGTTTTTTGTTTGTGGGCTTAGAAAAAGCAACTCAAAACAAAAAAACTTCATTTACGAGCTTAATTCCTCGTAAATAAGCATAAATAAAATGTTAATCCTGCAAAAAAACTATATACAATGTTAAACAATACCCAAAATGCTATGATTCTAAAATAATTCTTGTTAAGTCGTAGTTGTATAGTACTTGTTATTACGCATCAAAAAACCAAAATTTCATTTTAAAACCAACTATAAAAAACCTTTTTTTAAGTCTCAACCCTATCATATGTTTTGTAAAAAAAACCATGCATGTTAAAAAAGCAACATTTTGCATTCAGCTATTTTTATGTATTTAAATTACATTTTTTAGCTGCTAACTGTATTGTTACATTACCGCTTGCGTGTTTTTGCATATTAATTCTTTGTACTTATTTATTAGAAAAATTGGCAGCCAATTATCAAACCATGATATCAAAGTACATAAGAATTTACTTTTCGAGAATTTTTATTTTAAAAGCAAAAAAAAACGTGTTATTTTCCAGAGATGGCAAAGCCACAAAAAAAGTGCACCGCATGAATCATCAAATGTAGACAGGCGAATACATATACAAAAAATTATAAAATGAAATTAAATGCACTAACCTCTTACACAATATTATGCTAAGCAGACAAAAATTTAATTTGTCAATACGCTTTATTTATTTTCTCTTATATATGCAATTCTTAAAAATAGCGATAATCACCAACACTTTTTTGCTATACGCAGCGATATCAGAACAAAACGCAGTTTTGCTGATCCCTGAGGAGGTCATTTATCATAAAAAAATGGTTAAGATAAATTTAAACAGCACTTTTACTAAATTGCATATATAAGAAAAAAAAATTTTCATTAAGACTAGTAGCAGATCATGGGGCAAAGGGGCATCAGGGGTTTTGCTTTCAGGCTTCCCTTTAAAAAAGGGCTTATTTTTGTGTATTTTGTGTAAAAAAGATGTAGAAAACGGCATACCCTGTTAGTTTCCTGTAATAGAAAATACTTTTATGTAAAATGCACTTTTTATATTTTTCTTAACCCTTAGGCTATTGTGTTTGTGAGCAAGCAAAATTATTTCCCCCCCTATTTTTGACTTGTTGATCCGCGCCTGATTAAGGTCTTAAAAAATTTTTCGTATTTATGCGTTACTGACATTACCAGTCTTTGCGTCAAAACCATCTTTTTATAGCTCTTGAAATTTTCATAAAAAGTTATACCTTTTTAAAACAAAAAATGCTAGCTCAATAGTATCTTGTACAAATAAGGTGAAAGACAACAACAAAATACAAAAAACAAGGACAGTTAAAGACTTATTTGAAATTTTTTATTATTGAGTTTTACGATTGTTTTTTTACGAGAACAGCTACAAACATTTATGATACTTATTCTGGCAAAATCGCTGCTGTATCAGAACCCGTTTTTTATACAAAGGAGTTGAGAGTTTATAAAATAAAATTAGAGTATAAAACCTTGTTTAGTGACAGTTCTTTTAGAAAAAGCACTTAAATATTAGTTTGTTAAGTATTTTTACGTTTTTAAAAATTAAAAAACAACGGTAAAGTAGCAAAATGTGTATTTTTGTAATGAATCTATAACAAATGTATTATAATTATTGATGTTTTTTTTGTTGATATGTTTTAATTTGCTTCTGCTAGGTTCATGTTCTAATAAAAATTACCGATTTGCTGAGGTTATACTTATACAGAAAATTCACTGGCGAAAATACGTTTGTGTAACTAGGTGTCAATTTAATGCCTAACTAAGATAGGTAAATAACATATTATGCATAATAGAAGCAAATATTTTGCGTATGCTCTAATAAAAAAGCCCTGTTATTATTTTGCTTTAAAAGTTTTACACCATTTTTTTGGCTTGAGTTTTATATTATACTTTTTTTTTGGTTGCAAACTTATCATTTAACCTCTATTTTTACAAAAATTGGCACCATGTACGCTATTTCAGCCAAAATTATGCATGTAAACATATTATATGCATAATGATATCTTTTTAACTGTATATTATTTTGTTTTCTAAATATTTATAATTTAAATAGCGTTTTTTTTTGCCGCTGTAAAAAATAGAAACTCCATTTTGCGAGTAAAAATGTATTAAACCTAGTACCGTATGACAGCATATACAAAGAAGTACACGACTTTTTTACATGCGGTCTAAAAATTAGTGATAAAAACAATTTATATTGGATTTACGGTACTTATAAAAGCAAATTATTATCAAAGTTGTACACACTAGTACAGGCATGCAAACTAATAGACTGATTTGCAAATAGAACAATGCTAGTTTTTTTTCTTTTCAGTAAATTTCAGAATACGGTTACTAGAAAAAAAAGTAAATTTGTAAACAATATAATCTTTTACACTTTAGTTATTTTGTAATTACTCCTCTTTATACTCATTTATATAAGATCGCGACATTAACGGAACTTATTAGGTAATCACTTTAGGTTGTAAAATACGGCATAAGAAAACCATAAAATAAATTTTTATATTAGTTCGAACCATAAATTTAGAACCCCTATAATTATCGCAGTTAGTGCGCTGATGCTGTCATCAGTCTTCGTTGTTTTAACTGTTTAGGACTTATAAGAAAAAGTGTTCTTTGATAAATAAATATGGTAATCAAATTAATTCATTTAGACAAAAAAATAACATAATATATTTATATATATTATAACAATGTTTTTTTTTTACTTTACTCATATCTCTTGTATGGCTCGAGATATGTCTTGCACATTTTTTATACAAAATCAGGGGTTCAAAAGTGAATTTTCGCTTATCGATTTTTAAAAATCGATTTTAAAAACCAAAAACAAAAAAAATCGATAAAAAGGCGATAAGAAAATGCTTTCATAAAAAAAATCGATTTTTGGTAATTGTAAAAAAATCGGTTTTTGAAAAATTCGATTTTTTTTTAGAAACATAAAAAAAAAATTTTAAAAAGTTTTTTTTTTGATACTTTGATAGAAAAAAACATAATAATAGTAACTTATCTTTTTAAATGTAAATGAGAACATTCTTTTGCTTATTTTAACTAAATATTTATATACTTAACTACAAAAAAATGTAAATAAACTTGTATACAAAATAAAAAGGTAATGAAAACTTACGCCATGAGAATATTTGCTATGTTTAAATGTTTTTTGTTTTATTACATCAATTTTTTTTCTATTATACATTAAATAAACATGTTACTTTGTATTTTAAAACGTGCTTGTTACACAAATTCTAAATGTGCAGTTATAACACATGCAAATGTCACCTATCAAAGGGTTTTTCTGTTGATAAAACCTTTATTCGTTTGACATTATTTAATTTTTTTTCAATACTCTTGTATTTACAGTTCCTTTATTTAAAAAAAAACATTGAAAAAATACTTTTATTTGAATTAAAATTCTATTTTTAAATAATAGTAAACACCATATCAGTTTATCTTACTTCATTGTAATAAAAACTTTATCATACCAAAATAACCACTCGGTAAAAGTAACCTACATCGAAACAACAAAACCGAATACAAAGTAAAATAAAAATTACTTTTTTAATATGAACACGCATTAAGCTTTCGAAAAGCGGTTTATTTTTTTAAAATTCCAAAAAAAAAGGTTAAATTCCTAAAAAACATAAAAAGCAAACACAAAAATGTAAAAATCATTATTTGTATACAATTCTGATTACTAAACTCCTAGAGACGATAAAACCCGATAATATGTGCATTTTTTATACTTCCGGGTTTAACGAAAAACACATATATGTGCGATATTTTATAAATGCGAAATTGCGAAGAAAACAATATTTGTGCGATTTTTTATAGATGGCCCAAAGATAGATATACGCGTTTATGGACCTGATTGGTTGGAATAACATAAATTGCGAATTTAGATATGCTGGAGCGGTAAAAAAAATATGTGCATTTGCATTAGTCAAATAGACAACAAAAACATATGTATGCCTACTTATGCCCAATTGGCAAAAATTCACATTTGTGCAATTTTTTTACACCTTGATTTTGCGATAACCACGTACATGTGCGATTTACTTGTAAAATATGCGAAGCTGCTAAAAATGGGTTTTAGTTTAACCGGATTGGCATAATTTCTTAAGAAAATATGTTTGCTTTACATGCCTTCTAACCAATTTTAGTTGTATAAAAAAGCAGTAAATCTCCCTCCAGATATTACTCAATAGAACAAAATATCTTGACTAATGCAATTGTGAAATTTAAACCGGCTTAGGAACATGAGCTAATCATATACTATTTTTGGTTTCTAGGCTGTTTTCATCATACCAAAATTTATAAAAAACCAACGAACATACTTTAAAATACTTATTTGAAAGTAAATACCGTAATTAAAAAGAAAATAACAAGTAAATGTGTTATTATTAAAAAAACAGTATACATCCATACAAATTATAAAAAAGAAAGCCCTTGGCTCCTTGCTTAAATTAAAATGATTTTAAAAGTATGGGGTCTAGAAACACAAATGAGATGTCAACGACAAATTCGTAGCATTTTAATTTTATATTTATTTTTCTTTTATGCTTGTTATTTGACAGAAAAATAAATTATGGAATGTGTGGATAGATAACATAAAATGCTTGCATTCAATAAAAAGTGTGGTCACTGCAAAAAAGCGAAAACAAATGGATTTTGTTTTTAGTAAATATACCAGTAAATGTATACATAAATGCAAGAAAAATAGCCCCCTGACATTATTTATAATCAAATTATTTTATAAAAAGCGACAGTCTGTTACACAAATATTATGACAACAACACTTTCGAAGCGTAAAATTTACATATACTTTTTTTCCAGGCTCTTTCACATAAATAAAAATACATGAATTAACAAAAAAAACATACCTACTTATACCATGTCATGTTTTAAAATTACATATTGATTAGCTAGATATAATATTATTGTTTTCAGTACTAAAAAATAGTAAATATCTATATAAATAAAATAAAAATAGCCCCTTGGTATTATTTATAATCGCATAATGATTTAAAAAGGTGACACAATAAAAAAACAAATAGAATGTCAACAACAAAATACAACAGTATTTTTTATATATATTTTTCTTTCCATGCTCTTTTACAAAAGAAATAAATTTAAGAATGCATCGAAAGATAACAAAAAAAGCTTACGTTCTATAAAGTGTTTGTTCTATGCATTTTAGCTTTGACTGATGGCCTGCGTTTGCGTACTTACTTACAGGAATATTCTAATAAATAGTAAACATAGCTCTTGGCATTATTCATCTTCTCAAAATGTTGAAAAAAGTACAAAAGCGTAGAACACAAATAGGATGTCAAAAACAAGTTTTAAGCATTACATTTTTATAATTTTTTTTTATTTCCATTTTCTTTTACAAAAAAAAAAAAAAACGAAAATTTTTGAATAGAAACGAACCTGCAAATACTAAATCGTGTGCGATCTAGGGATACTATATAGCCTAGAATAACATATTTTTGTGTTTTTGTTGGTTAAAATGTAAATAATACCCGAATAACAATATATGAAAATCTTTATTGTATGTTTTCAACAATCTTCTATAACTTATCACAAAAAAAAGTGTAAAAAGCTAAGCTAAGACGTGTAAAAAAAGGTTTAAACATAATATACATTTTAAAAGCATTGTGCAAACTTTATTCTACATTAAAAAAATCTGAAAATGTAATATAATAAAAATTTTGTATATCTACAAAGCAATTAGAATAGAATCACAATTTTTTTTGCAGTTATTCTATACAAAAAAAAACTTGTTAAATGAAATTACATCTTTTCTTTGCTACACATAAACTCCAAGGTCATAAATCTAAACTTAAAAACGCATGTGTAAAAATTCAGCGTCAAAAAAGACAATTGATATTACGATAATGTTTAAAAGCCTTTTTACACGTAGTTTAATGCCCCATATAGAGTTTATGTGTAGTACAAAAAAAAATCAAGTTTTTCTATTAACAAGGTATGTTTTTGTTATAAAAAATTATTAAACTTATTTCATTCGTGTTTTCTTCTAATTGCTTTAAAATATTAAGAATTTTTTCTAAATTAAACTTTCAGATATTTTTTGTTGTTGAAAAAAACTTGCAATATGCTTTTGAAATGTAAGTATGTTTTTAAATCTTTTTTACCGTCGTAGCTTAGCTTTTTACACATATTTTTGTGATAAGTTAAGGGAGATTGTTGAACTACCTACAATAAAGATTGTCATATTTTTATTATAATATTATTTTGATTTTAACAAATAAAAACACCAAAATATATTATTCTAGGCTCATATGTAATCCTAGATTGCACCCAATTTAGTATTTGCAGGGTTGTTTTTATGCATTCATATTTTTTTTTGTGAAAGAGCATGGAAATAAAAAAAAAATATAAAAATTTAATGCTTAAAACTTGTTGTTGACATCCATTTTTGTTCGTGACTTGCACTTTCTATTAACATTTTGTGATTATGAATAATTACAAGGGCCAATTTCTTATTTTATATAGGTTTTTTTTAGTATATTTTTGAAATTTAGGACATTTAATTTGTCGCTTTGTTTTTTTTTGCTGTTAATCCAAGTATAAAAGTGTGGCTACTTATATGTGTTTTTTTTTGCTAATCCGGCATAATATCTAATGACATATATACGTGTTCATCGCGTCCCTACCAATTTGAAAATTACTCAAGAATGTGTTTCCATTATTCTGGCTTAAAAAACGAACAGTTATTTGCAAGGTAAAATGTGAGCTAAAGTAAAAAACGTAAATATGTGTTTTTTTTTTCAAAAGATCAAGCAATTTTACCGTATGTAACATCATTTTATTCAGGTTTGACATTATGGTATAACGCTATTATTTATACATTTTTTACTTTCCCCGTAATAGCCAAAATGGGCAGGTTTGCTTTTTAGTATATACATTATAAAGGCAATTTATGATAAAGGCCATAATAAAATTTTAATATAACAAAAAATATACAGATTACAATTAATTTTGCGAAGTATTACATATACGCTTATATTAACAATTGTTATTGTTGCTATTTGTCGGCAATTTATATCTATTTTACGTTTTTTGTCGTTTCAACCTTTTTTTTGTAAATTTTAGCAAAAAAACTATAATAAAAACGCTATTTCATAAAACCCATTTTTTTATTTCAGTTTTGTTTTACAATTTTTTATATATTAAATAGACCATTGTACAGCTTATCATAAAAATACTGCCATAAAACACATTAAACCATATTAAGTTAGGGAATTAAACCGCCAGTGTCAATTTAAAATAGCATGTAAAAAAGTTTCTTTGCATAATAGTCAATAAGCAGCAGCAAAAAGATTAATTTAATTTGTAATCATATGTTTTATCAGTAAAATAAATATTGAAACTACAAGTATATGTGCAACTTGAGTATTTCAACACATAGAGAAACTGGAAACTAAGACAGGCATAAGCTGGTAGCCAGAATTAGCTACGGGCCACAACTAGGATAATTTTAAATGAAAAAATGTAATTACTAAGGTTTTTTACTGCTCAATGATTAGACGCCTTTTTAAACAGATGCAGAAATATGCACTCAATGCATCCTGTTTGATCGATACAGATCCCTTAATCTATAACTTAACCTTATTATACCCAAAACAATACAAATATAGTTGTTAAACTTGTAAAAAAGGGTATAGAGCCATCTTTTCTTTTGTCGCAGTGGGCCTTAACAAGGTGACCGAGAACTTTTAGGAAGGGTGTATGACTAGAAGTACGCATTCGATATTATAAATATATATTATTTTGGAGCATATACAATTATCGAAAAACTTTTCCCCTCTTAATGGCCAAAACATTATGTTCATATATAGGTATTACCAGAATTTTTTTTACCTACCCTGATTAAATTATGCATAAAATTATTTACACAATTATATTAGTTTGAATTAAATTATCATTTAAGGCATAAATAAAAAACAAATTGTAAATGCAAATGGTAATCCAAGAATAATACAATCAAGAGCATTTTAAAACACGGTTTTAACGATTTATTTTAAATAATGTGTAGGGTAGTAAAAAATCTAAAAAACCCAAATATTTCGGAATAATTTCCGGAAAAATGTAATTTTATTTTCTGCCTTGATTTTTACAAGGTTTGTATAAATTCTGTAAAGGATTCGTCTTATCTCTTTAAATGTTTTGTTTTTTTTTTTTTTTTGGATTATAAGTTATTCCTATGTTTGTATTTATTTTATTCATTTCGGTACCTTAAAAGGCTAAGGAAAAACAATATTGTTAAATTAATAAAAATGTATAGATTTTTTTTTAAAATTTTTTTTTAAAACTATAAGCAAAATCTTTTAATTGTTTTATGGCTATGAAACAAAAATTAAAATTACAAAATAGTAAAATTTTTGTTTTGATATCTTAAAATTAGGATTTATTCTTATATATAATTTTTAACAATTTTTTATTTATTTGTAACAGCATCAATACATTTTTCAAATGTACGAGCGCTTTTTCTTTTTTCCAAAAAAAAGAAACCGCCTTAAGTTCGTTTTCTACATTATATTTTTTTTTCTTCTTTTAACATATAAATTGGTTTATTTTTTTTTTTTTTATTTTTACTTTTTGCCTAGAGGGCTCACAAGGTTTAAAGGCAATCAAACGTAGAAATACACTTGTAGATGTAAAACACATATAACAAATATAATTAAAAACTACATTAACGCCTCCAATGTAACTATAATCATTAAATTGAATAATAACTAATTAGTTTAAAAATAATACGTTTTGCTAGGTTTAAAAGTATAACGCGAAAAAAACGAGTTTTTACTTTGAAGTATAAAAAATTTATATTTATTTATTCCTTAAAAAATAAATTTCCTATATTCCCGTAAAACCCCGTATTTTTTTTTAATTTTATTAAATTTTTCCGGAAAATAAAAAAAACTTGGTTTTTACAACCCTAATAATGTGTGATAAA